>JAVQJX010001476.1:0-11930 GCA_036025115.1 Ambassis agassizii | reverse complement strand
TGTGTGTGTGTGTGTGTGTGTGTGTGTGTGTGTGTGTGTGTGTGTGTGTGTGTGTGTGTGTGTGTGTGTGTGTGTGTGTGTGTGTGTGTGTGTGTGTGTGATATCAAATTCATATCCATATATCAAATATATAGACAATAAGCTGATAAGTGTGCTGTTGCTTGTCTGGCAGTATGTTTTGATGTGGCTCAGATTCACGTTATATCATCATGTATTGAAACTGTATTGTTGTTCAGATCGTCATCTGACCCACATCAGCCTTCTTATTGCTCACAGCTGATTGGATTTGTATTGTTTTTTGTTATTTTTATCTCATTCTTTAGTAGAATGATGACAGATTTTATGTAACTGTTTTGAGTCTGCTTTATGAAATGGCAGCGACTCACCTCTCCTCTTGTACAAGGAAAAGCTCCTGAATACTTGGACGTGCACGTTGCTTCACGTTCCTCAACAGGTGATCCCTCTTTCAGACCAAACGTCTCCTCGCAGCGACTGGCAAAGTATCTGAGGGTCTTCCACGTGCGCCCGTGGTCCTGGGAGCGCTCCAGCACCATGGCAGCAGGTCGTGGCGAGCGGAACACCAGGATGAGATGAGTGAAGAGGAACTCCGTCTCCAGGTCCAGCTGGAGCGTCTCCTCCTTCACTCCCTGAGCGGACTGCCACCAGGTGTCTGGGTATCGGAAAGAGGAGTCGCTCATGGCAGACGGAGGGTGCGCTTGGCTGGGGACGGCAGAGTTGCACTGGCTGCATTTCGCAGCAGAGCAGGACTCCCTGCTGCGCGGGGCAGTAGTCTGTTTGAAGAAGCAGAAGGGTTCCGAGGAGTTGAAGCCGCAGACCGACTGGGTGCTCAGAATTCTGCCCTGGGCCAAGTTGCCCATGCGAGGATTACAAGCTCGACCCGAGCAGCGACTCCCCACGGCTGGATCTTTGACTTTGGAGGTTACTAATGAGAGATAATATAAGTGTTAGAAATGGAAATGTTGTGTAATTGTGCCCACGCATTTATTTGCCATTAAACATGTCGGTTTTATTCATTGACGTGTTTATAAAGTTCGTGCGTAAAAGTCTTAAACAGGTTCAGGTTCACACTCACCGGCTGAAAGGGGAGAGGATGCGCACACCGGGATAACGAAAAGTAAAGTCCACAGTCTCATTCTGAAGGGGCGAAAACTCTGCATGGAGTCCAAAAGTTTAACATCAAGTCTATTCTGCTACAGCAAGTACGACCTTTTAACAATTAAAGCACATCCGGGCGTTTTTAAGCGTCTCCTTTCCAAAATAATACGCAAGTGTTTACGACGCAAACACTTGGACACAGTACTCGCCGTGATGTAGAAATGCCCCGTCAGACTTAACTTATAGCCTATTATATGAGAGCTCTTCAGTCATTATCCTTAAATTATTCCATCTCACGCAGGTCGGGATTCAATTTTGCTGTGGGGAGTTTCATTTACATTTGGGAATATGAAGAGATTAGCACCGCCCCCTTCTGGTCTTTTTCCAGACCACTCCCACTGACTCCTAAAATCAGACAGTTCCAAAGGAGAAATGGGGACATTTCTGATGTGCTAAATAAAAGAAATGGCAAAATATTGCTTATATTTTTATCATTATGCACACATTACACAACATCTATATCAAAGCCTAAGAGCACTTTCTACCATTGTCATATACAGAACCTGCTGATATTATGAAACAATAACTAAGGCGTTTAGACCACAAACCAGCCAGGTGTTAACATTCCTGCCACATATCCCAATGTCTGACTGCCACTCATTAACCACAATTTTCCTTCAATGTCAGACAGACAAGAGCTCTTACACCTGAGCAGGCACACAACCCTTGACCCAAAGATCTTCCACTGGCATGTTTTTTTTTAAACTTTAGGAGTGACATCACCTCACACAGTAGAAAGGAGTAAAATGTAATATAGTGTTAAAAAAACAAAGCTGATGAGTGAAGAATATACATCATACATGAGGTCAAGAGTAATCTGTTCACAAATGTGTACAAATGACCTGTCACATGAATCATCCACTCACATGTGTGCTTGTCTATGGTAAAGGAGGGGGGGGGGGGGCAGCATTCTCTGTCTCTTCCCTAAGGCATCCCAGCCCTGACGGATCAGGACATTCCTGGAATACTGCGACTCTCGTCACAGTGATGGCCTCTTCTGTTTAAAGGGGACAGGGTTCATGTCTTGTGTGTGTTTTTAGATTTTCGTGGGTTATTTCGGTTGTCTCCAGATACACCATCAGGGCAAAAGGGCGATGCACCTCTAGCTGTTCTCTTTACACATCACTTGAATGTTTTTCAATCCTCAAATCCCAGGAGCCACCATGAAAAATGCTGCAGGAAGGATGTCTAATCTCAGCCAGTCTGTGGTGTATTCCCCTGGCAGGATGAAAGCGGCACACATTACAAGCAAATTCCTTTACTCTCTTTAATTCCAGCTGTTTGTTGTTTTCTGTTACACAACTTCTACTCAGCCATATCATTAAAGGGATGGTTTGACATTTTAGAAAAAAAATGTGTTTCTTTTCCTGTGACGGACGCAACTCTCATGACTTGTTGGCTGAGCTTAGCTTAGCTTTGTCCTAAAACAATAAAAATCTGACACTAAAGCTTACAAAACAGCTCTTTATACTTTGTCCATTTAACTTTTAGAAAAATGTCAAAAGGTATAGATGGGGGTATGTGCCTGCCTGCTTCTAAATGCAGCCACTTCCAGGAGTTGTTTTGGTACAACATGCGTTTTCCAGGCAGAACCCTTTTTTTTTTAAACCAACATACAATATAAAATGCCATTTACTTGTGCTTTAAAGGTGTGGTTGAGTGGATTTTGTTGCCTTCAGGTCAATGTGATTTTATACATGTATGTTAGAATGTTTTTAACTCCTCTAAATACAGCAGTTTGTCTGGATCCATTACTTTTGTTGGAACAATTACACTACTTAGGTGTAGAAATTCATTATTATTACAGAAAAAAAAACATTTTACAAGGCAAAAATCAGCCCATCTGAAACTTTTGCCATTTTCTTGGCTTAGTGTTCTAAAAGGACTTCATCTATTTTCTATCATGATACTAAGCTAATTAAAACATGAGAGTGGTGTAGAGAGAAAATCCATATATTCCCCCAAATATCAAAGGCGTATGTGCACTGGAATTCTGTAATAATAGATGTAAGGCCCGACATTTCATTCAAGTGGATAGGTTAATTCAGTAACACATGACATAATGGTATGAACTACCCCTCTTTCCTGCATGCTGTCGTCTGGAGCTGGACCTCCACAGCCAGTGAGGCTGCTCGTCATCTAATGGCCCAATACCATGACAGACATGAGGCTGCTGGCCAGCTTTATTTCCAGACTGTAAAAGGATATGGTTCCCTCCCCTTATGCTGCCAAGTCACCTAGTACCTTCAGCTCACTGAACCGTCTCAACCCCTTTGCAAGTAATCTGTCTATACTCTCCTGTAAAAGCCAGACAAAAAGCCAGACATGCTCCAGGCAACGAGGGAAGGTGCATTTGCCCTAGGCTAAGCATTAAACAGAAAGCTCTAAACATCCGCCATCACTGGTTTTCTTGCTCTTCTGTTTTTATGACGTTTATCACTGCTATCTGTCTGCTTGATCCTAGCCATAACATTTCCCCCACCCACATTTCAACAGACGGTTTAATCTATAATGGCAGAAAAATGTAACTGGGTCCGTATTACGTAAACACGATGCTGCTCTTCCTATGATGTAACCCACTTATTTATATTATATAGTGACACAGCTATAAGATCCAAACACATACTTTGCCAGATTCAGGAACTTAATTATGCCTTTTATATTTGACACCACCTTTTGACATGTCTGCTTACTACACAGGAAAGAATTGAACAGATGACTGAGCACAAGCCTGATTTAACTGCGAGTGTGGACACAGAAACAAGGGACGTTTGGGAGTTTCACCTTCATACCAGTCAGGCAAGCGGACGTGTCCCATTTTTATTGTTAAGTGTTGTGGGAGGAAAACGGAAGACCACAGAGGATTCACAAAGTGTACCTATGTCCTGTCAACTGCTACATGGGATGAATAAAAGAGGCAAGAAACGGTACTATTAAAAGTGTGAGAGGAAGCTGTAACACTTCTAAAAGGGAACAAACCACAGGTGGTTGTTTGTTAAATGATAACTGAGGCAAAGAGGGACAAAGGAGTGCCAGTGTTACTGGGGAATAGATAGAATGCCTATATGAATGGAAATTGCCATTATTTACAGTTTAAATAGGATCCAAACACAGACAACAAGGACACAGATAGAAACCAAATCAGAGCTTAAAAAAGTAAAACACCACGAAAAGAGACAAAACAAAAACAAACAAACAAACAAAAGAGCCAAAAATAAATAAATAACTGAAAACCAACCACAGAGTGTAAGACAGCGACTCAGGAGGAAACACAACAAACAGGTGCAGGAGAAGACATGGCATGACCACACAAGAACAACACAAGACTGACTGACAAACAGCACAAGACGTAAACACATGACAAGACACTGGTGAGAATACTTGAGGTGAGGCAGGAGATCAAAAAAGGAGGAACTCAAGAGGAAGTAAAACAGAGACACAAGGGGAAGCAGGACTTTCAAAATAAAACAGGATCCGCACGCACAACACGAAGACTTAAAATTCAGAAATATTCAAACACACCAAAATCAGCAGAAAAGCTAAGAATGAAAAAGAATACAAAACTAACTAAACAGAGGATCAGGACACTTCAGGACAAAAAAAAATCACTGGATTACAAAGCTATCAAATATTTGTATTTTTATTTTATTTTATTTGGTTAAAATATTCCAGGAATATAACGCACAGTTGATTGTTGATGCTTTACAGTTATAGTAAACAGCGTCAGCCATTCAAACCCAGTGAGCAGAAGCATCTGAATACAAAAACTGGTGATCATATTGACATATTGACATTGATATAAATAACGAACAAGAAGGAACCTAATACAGAACTATACACCACCCCCTTGTGGACTAAAAAAAAAAAACAGAACACAGACCATTATAATTAATGCAGTCCTATCACTGACGTGATTTGTTAACCGAACAGCGTGTTTTGAGTCCTAGATGAAGAAGTTTTAAAACGTGGACAACAATGTAATTTACCCTTTTCATACCAGCTGTGATGCTATGAAGCCCGATTGATGCTGGGTACTGATAATGCTGGGAGCAGGAACAAACACGAGATAGCAAAATAACAAAACAAAATGTTTAAATTAACACTGAAACCAAAAGTTAACAAATTAACTCTTCCCAATGAAAAATCACTGAGATGATAACCAACCAACAGCGTGTTTGAGGGCCCTAAATGAAGAAGTCTAAAACATAGTCAGTAGTGTCAAACACATGTGTGTTTCAAAGAGGACTCAAACGCCAGGTCTCAAAGTTCACATGTTTTATTTCAAACAAAGAGGAAGAGAGAGCTGCTTCACTTCCCACGGGAAGGTGGACCTGAGCAGAGCGGTGATGAGATGAACAGCAGGTACAGCATGTGAGGTGAGCAGTGAGCGCAGGTGAAACTACTGAGCCCGTCTCTCACTGCCACAGAGGAGACCTCGTCGCGCCTGAAAGAAAAGAAAAGAAAAGAAAAGAAAAACAAACTTCCGCCACAGCAGGCAGGCACAGTGACAATAATTTTCTGATGTGTAATATAGGCCTAACAGAATGATCTTGCTTGATGCAGTTCTGATTTCTCAACACGTGTTCGTAAAATGAGGTAATAGTGCCACTTAGTGGTGAATAAACAGTCCAGTCTGCGAGCCTTTGCTCTGCATCTCTAAACTGTCTCCACTACCAGCGATCAATCTACAGGCAAACCTTCCCACATATAGCCTATATTTTAAGGAGAGTCGACGCAGCACTTCATTTGCAAATGTTTTTCACAAACCAGCCCATGTGTGCTATATTTTCTGGGATTTTTGCAGTGATCAGATCTTAGCTACAGCATTAATATCATTACTATTATTATCACGGACCTGCCACTGTTTAAAGCAAAACTAAAACCCCACTTATTCAGGATGGCTTTTAATGCACCACAGTGACACTTTCTTTTATTATGTTTTTATTGTCTTATTGCATTCTTTTTATTGTTTAATCCATTTTTATTGTCTTAATTGTTTTCATTATTTTATCTTAAACCTGTGAAGCACTTTGGCCGACTCTGGTCGTAGAAAGGTACTATAAAAATAAAGATTGATTTGATTGGTTCCACACATGGACAGTTTATGGCTTTCAATGTACTTTCTATCAGCGCGGTGCTTGCTAACTGTGCCTTAGTTGGAAATGAATAGCAGCAGTTAGCACATTTGTGAATGCTATAAAACGGCAATAGGCTACATGTTAGCGTGATTAAATGCATTTCTACCATTTCCACCCGCGTAATCTTTTGTAAAAGCCCTTATTTCTGCTGTGTTAGTTTAAATGAAGTAGCATGCTTCTTTCTCTCACTGTCCCTTCGATAGCTCAGTTGGTAGAGCGGAGGACTGTAGAGGCTTACAGCTGATATCCTTAGGTCGCTGGTTCGAATCCGGCTCGAAGGAGACATGTTTTTGTTTTCCTCCTGTATGTGTTTTGTGCATTTAGTTAATTCAAAGGAGTTGAATCAAGGCATCAGTTCCACCAGAACTGATGAAGCTGCTTGGATAAGCAGTGAAACGTGAATGACCTGGATGACTGAGAACCTTCACAGACACAATCATGCAATAACTTTAAACTCAAAATAACAGTTGTTATCTGGCTCTGACACTCAGGACTGTTTGAAGGATGAAATAATTCAATTTTAGGGTTACCCTAATGTTCTAGTCAAGTAATCTAATGAAGTATAAAAGAACAGTCAGCCTTCATACATCTGTGTTCTTTATTTGCCTAACTGCTACCGTAACTGTAACTGTAACAGCTACTCTGTTCTGATCCTGTGTTCTGTTGGTTTTATTTAGTTTTACTGGTTGTTTCAGTATATTTATATTTTCACTTGTGGTTTCTTGTTTGGCTTGTAGGACCTGTGTGTTTCCCTCATTTGTGATCGCCTGCCCCGTCCTGAATATGTTCGCCTTGTTATCCTTGTGTATTTAAGTCTTTTGCTCCCCTTTGGCTGTCTGCTCGTAAGAGGGAGCACATAACCCCCATCCTAGCCTCCCTCCACTGGTTGCCTGTACATTTTAGAGTTCATTTTAAGATTCTTTTATTTGCTTTTAAGTGCTTAAACTGTTTGGCCCCATCCTACCTCTCTGAGCTTCTCCATCCTTACCATCCTGCTCAATGCCTCAGGTCAGCTGACCTGCTGCTCCTGGACGCACCAAGGTCTAAACGGAAGCTCAGAGGGGACAGAGCTTTTTCAGTTGCCGCACCTAAACTGTGGAATGAGCGTCCACTCCACATTCGACAATCCACCTCACTGTCCATTTTTAAAACTCATCTTAAAACCCATTTTTATTCCTTGGCCTTCAACCCGGCCTGAGATTCTGTTCTCTGTTTTAGTGTTTTATGGGTATTAGTAGTATTATATGTTTTTAATGGTATAATTCTTTTGTTTTATTATGTCTAAACTAGTTTGTAAAGAGTGGGGCAATTAGTTTCTCTTTTCTTTGTTTTATTATCCTTATGTTGTTTGTTGACATTGTTATGTTGTAAAGCGCTTTGTGTCATCTGTCGTTGGCTTACAGCGCTTTATAAATAAAGTTGAGCTGAGTTGAGTTGAGTTGAGTTGATTGGACTTCCTCTTTGTCTGTTAGTGGATCTGCACATCCGCGTGGAGGACGGGGGGGGGGGGGGGTCGGCACTGCCCTGAGCGGTTTGGGGTTCTGGAGGGCACCTCAGGGCACCCCCCCCAATCGCTCCACTTGCACTCCACTTCCATATTTGGAGTGTGACAAACCAGTGCTTCAGAAACCAAGAGGTGTCTCCTGAGATCCCGATTCTATGGCAGCTCTGCCCCAAGAATCAGGTTTCACCGGGCCAAAGGATGGATTCAGGTGAGGTATTTAGCTAATGTAACTTCAGAGTATCAGAATGAGGGGACTGCATCAGATCAGCCGCCATCTTTGGCTCCCCTGTCATACCTAAACCCCCAGACCTCCATCTTCACTTCTTCTGCTTTGTCATCAAACAAGACAGGTCAGGATGAAAATCTGCGTTTCCTCCACGCCTGAAGAAGCTTTAAGCCCTGGACCATCCCTCTCCTCCTCTTTCGACAAGCAGCGGAGTGATTGGCAGGCCATGAGAACAAAGCGTCTCTTTCACAGCAGAGAGCCCAAAAGCGGAGGGCTTCTTCCACGGACGTACGTCAGCCTGCCAGGACGGACACAAAGCGGGCCAGTGTACGCCGCCTGTACTCAGAGGCAAGTGCCACACGCAGACACAGTAACAGGAAGAACGGCGGCTTCGGTTACAGCGCGGAGCCGACGGAAAAAAAAAAAAACAACGATGCCAAACGAGAGAGAGAGAGAGAGAGAGAAAAAATCCTGCACACCCACATCATAACACAAGACAGGCGCGTGCTGCTAGGCAAACATGAACGCACACGCACAATGGCTGCTTTCTCTGACTGGGGCTGGCTGGCATAACAACACAAGCCAGTCCTGATCCTGGGATCCTGCGCCCCACATGCTCCAGACACGCGCTTGCTTACAGGATTATGTCACAAATGAGACCAAGGGAAGCTCCCCTCACCAGGACTAAAGCACCAAAATTAAGTGTAGTCACAGGTGTCGCCACAGACGGTCACAAAATTCAACATATTAGCACGTGGCTACGTCTGAATAGATGCTACTGTACTGTCTGAGAAGCGGGGGCCCTGTATCCCAGTTGGCGAAATGACTATTCCAGACTGTGGTGCCGACGGTTAAGGAGCATACAAATGAAAATAGCAGCAGAGAGGAGCGCTTGTCTCTCTCAAGCCAAGCATCTGCTAAGCATTTTAATGGGGATCAATGGAAGGGCAGGGACAGGAGATCGAGGGGTTGATTGGCTGGCCGGTCCCACGCTCACACAGCCGCCTCTCTCCATACTGCCTTGCGCTGCTGTTTACAGCCAACACAAGCTGCCGCTGACCTGCACCAGCTGATGTGTATGTGTGTGTGTCTGCATTAGCATCAATAAATGCATCTACTGCGCCGATGCACTGATGTATTGTAAATCATTTCGGTGCGACAAATTTGAGTGTTTTGTCTGCATCTGCTTCCCGTCTCCGTGTGTGTTGTTTAATTGCATGCTGCACACGTGCCCTTCTTCCCACACACACACACACACACACATACAGTATGAAGGAGCAGGATAGCAGCACAGAAACAGTTAAAAGTGATGCTTCCTGGCGTGCCAAATGAATCAGATTAATATTAGCCAAAGCGAATGTCATCATTGGCACTTCTCCTCTCTTCCTCCACCTCTCTATATCACTCCTCCTTCTTCACCCAAACCCTCCCTCCCTCCCTCCCTCCCTCTCTCTCTCCTTGCTGCGTTTGGGTTTCTGAGTCCAGGGCGGTAATGAGGGAACGTTATGCAGTGCCATAAACGGAGGGGCTCGCTGTCAGTATGCATAAAGGATGAGACAGAGAAGATGGCGCTGGGGTCAGGGGGGAGAGAGAGAGAGAAGGACGGGATGGTGTGTGTGTGTGTGTGTGTGGAACTGCTTCCCTTGTCACACACACATATATACACACAGTGAGTGAGCACTCAGTGGCAAGGCAGGCTGGTGACAAATAGGCTCCCCTCTGTGCCTGTCTCACAGGTGCAACGCAGTGTGTGCAGCGCCCCCTACGCTCCGCCTGGGGGAAGTGAGCGAGGGAGCGGAAAAGCCCACTGTGGGAGTTTTTTTTTTTTTTTTCCTCTTCACGCAACTATGATATAGGTACAATATGTGCATATGGGAATCTTAAAATATTGATAAATAAGGATTGCCTCGTGCAAGAAGAGGTGCTCAACAGCAATGTTTAAGTTCCTCTACTGGCTACCCATAATGCATCTCTTTCCTTTAACAACACATCTGAATTTTTATCTCCTGCGACCCATTTGTGGGCCTTAAATCCAACCTTTGTGTTTTAACATCTCACCATACAGTACATCAAGCTAAGAACACAACATCTATGACTCGCTACGAGCGCTCATTGGTCTAATTTAGCTTGAAAAGTCAGCTAATGTGCAGGTAAAAAGGGCAGAGAATTAAATTAATTTGATACACAAAAAGCATAGCTTTTGACTTTGCAGCTTTCACTTTGAGCCAATGCGCTTCCCCCGCTAATCGATGTCTGTCTGGAAGAAATCCAGCTCTCTCTCTCTCTCTTGCACACACACACACCTTTAAAAAGCCTTCGATATCATTAGCTGTCATGTTTCACGGTGGGTAACACAACAGTGCGCGGGGATACACAGCTCACCGCCGAGTCTAGAGGGTATATAGGCTGGTGTGTTTGTGTGAACGTGCGCAAACAAGGATGCATGGTGAGTGTGTGAGTGGATTACATCGGGTTCACAGTGTGTATGGGGAAAGCGTGGCAGCAACTTGCCTCCATAATGGGATTTCTCAGTACTTTTTTTTTGCTCAGCTCACATACACACACTAACACACACAAATACAGTGATCTCACCCCCCCTCTCCCCAAACAAGCAGGTTAGCGGTAACAAAGCAGAGCACATATCCTGTCTTAGCAGTAAGAGGTAAGCTGCAGCAGAGCTCCAGCTCAGTTAAAGACACATATCCCCTCACCTCTCCTTCTCACAAAAGCCAGGGAGCTGGAGGTGGTGGTGGGGAGTGAGAGAAAAGGAGGGTGTGTGTGTGTGTGTGTGTGTGCAGGGATCAGCTACATTAGACAGGGATGAAGAATGCTGTAGTAAAGCTGGATGTGGATGAGGGCTGGTTGTGGTGAAGAAGCTACATCACACTACTTCTAAAAAAAAGCAGAGATTTGTACGAAAAAAAAAGAAAACGTGTGAAATGAGGAAAAATAGAATAGGTTCTGCCACAAGATTTGACTTCTTTTTTGACATATTTGGTGTGAAGCTGCGGACCGACATCCCTATGCTGACCCATGTATCTTAATGAAAGATGTCAACTCAGACTATGGAAATACAAAAGTTGGAATGAAGCAGAAAGGGAGTCTGATGAGGACTCACCAACCACAGGCCAACTAGGGACAGTGTGCGCTGGTGTTTAGCGAGCTTTAAAACCACATCATTAGCCATCCGGCTCTCCTCCCAGGTGTGCTGGAGAGCCAGGTGCACCTCTCCCTCTTTGTCTTCCTCGTTCCGTTTGTCCCTCTTTGCCTCTCGACATATAACACGCACCTGGAGGGAATTCAGCCAAACGTATCGCTGTGAATGTGCCGCTGGGGCAAAAAATTTCACACACACACACAGACTCTACTCTTCCAGGGCCAAAAGCAAACAAACACCTGAGCATAATGTGGAAATGTGTTTGGGGGCTTTCTACCTTGTAATTCCACCTGAAAAACAGAGCCTCCTTCAGTGTGGCCCCCCAAGATAGTTTTATCCTTCACTTTGCAATTTCCCCACAGTGCGTCCATGCGCCATAGAAAGCATTGTGGGTAAATATTGTGAATGAGATTAGGGCAGTTCAGTCGAGGCTGCCTTTTCTGGGATGAAGAGCTGGTGTCAGCCAAATAGCAAGCGGTTTCTCTTTGAGTCCGGGAGAGGTGAGAACTCTGTGTGCAGAAGAGAGAAAATGGAAACAAACACAGGACCCGGCGACCACCTCTCTTTCAATCTCAACCCTCTCTTTATCTTTTTTTTTTTCCTGCTCCTCTGCTCATCCCTCCCTAGCCTCCTTATAACTAATAACTCAAACCTTTTCGCATTCTCCTCCCACAGAGGAAAAGTAAGCACGGGCATGGGGGGGGGGGGGGGGGGGGGGGGGGGGGGGGG
>JAVQJX010001458.1:0-11102 GCA_036025115.1 Ambassis agassizii | reverse complement strand
AGTTTGTAGTTTAGCCCAAACAAATGATTTGGATGTATTTGTTATATATTAATGTATGTTGTAAGGGTTACAGACAGCTGTAATGTATACATTTTGTACGTTTCAGTTTTACAGCGTTCAGTCTATCTATGTACTTTCATACTTTTTCAGAATGAGGGTCTCATGGGATGCACAGAAAGGGGCGGGACTTCTACACTTATTAGAAATTGTAATAAACAACTTCTGTGTTCAAACACATGGGCAAGAATACAGAGACCACACTAGACAAGAAAAGAATCAGGCCAGACTACTAAACAGACTTTAACCTTAACTAACTTCACAGAAAGATTTATTGAAAATCAACTCGCTGAACACTTTCACTTTAAATTACTCGTCTGCGGTGATGAGGCGTCTCCAGGCACTTCTGATCTTGTCAAGTTATGCGACACACATCAACACAGGTCAGAGTGCCTGCTGTGAGTGAACGCTGTGTTTTGTGGCTGACTTCCTGTGTCATCACTGTTTTAACATAATGAACAAATCTCTGTCAGGATCTCAGCTGTTTTTTTTTTCTCCTGTGTGTGTGTGTGTGTGTCTATTTAAAAAGCCACAGTGCTGTATTATTTAACGGCCTGGGGAGAGGTGCTGTTCACATCTCATCTCTCACTCCTCATGTGTTCTGATTGTCTCTGCTAATTCCTGCTTGTTTAGTCAGGTGACATGCAAATGTAGTCGCTCTGATTTACATGCTCACTGAAAAAAATAGAGGTAAAAAGTCAATGCCACATGCACTGACCATCCACTTTGTTTTAATGTATAGCATATTTTTATAGCTATGAGTTAATCATATGTAATCAGCATGTTGTTGTGTGGTTGTCTCATGCTGATTGTGATGTTTAGCATATCTAAATAGCTCCTCGGTGTCATTGTTATCCCAGGCCGATGATTTCCAGCCGGGGTTTGTGAAGTAGCTCATCTAATTTGAAAAATGTAAATTCTGATTTGATTAAAAAAAAAAAAGATGCCCTCATACTGTGATTGTGTTTTGGAGGAAAATAAACTGGAGGTTACAAATAGATGTTTGATGTTGCAGTAAGCAATAAGCTATGACAAGCTGACTGCACAGGATATGTCTCCCAGCTGTACTTTAACACCACATGCTGTGAGCGAGTGTGAAAGCAAGCAGAGCTAAAATCTATAAAGGTAATGGATAATGGATGAAATATTTAGTTTCTGCTCCTCGGACTGGATGTTTATCAGCAGTCTAAAAGTTAAAAAAAAGAAAGAAAAGAAATAGGATAGTCAGATTCAACTGCCGGAACTTTTCCACAGGGATCAGGAACCTGTGGAGGAACTCAGCAGGTGTTTTTTTTTGTGCATCCTGCGCTGAAACTTTTCCATGTAAGAACTCTTTCAGTGGAGAAAACTCTTTTTCCGGTTAACAAAAGACAATGAGCCCAGTGGATCTTCCACTGCAACGGAAACACAACTGTGTCTGATCCATCAAGATTTTCAGGACTCCTGTTGCTGCACAAACTTTGATAGTACAACTGTACATACACACCTAAAGCCTGGTTTATACTTCTCTGTTATGTCAACGTTTGGTACATATGTAGTTTCTACACGCAGGCCTGATGTGCACCTCCCAAAATTTCAAACTACCCCTCGAGACGTAGCAGCTAGCAGCGCTGTGATTGGTCGGCTTGGTAGCTGTAGCAACACTACTTCCGCTAATGTGACAAAGAAGTATAAACCAGGCTAAACCCATGTATATTTTGTGCTCATTAACAGTCAAAAGTCTGTTGTGTGTTCACATACTTGTCCTACATGCGCACACACACACACAGTCTACACACTGGTGATGCATAACAGGAGTTAATGTCAATGCAACCTAAAGCAAAAAGCCCTCATGAAGAAAAAGGAAAATCCACAATCCAACACCACAGCCTGGTGTAGCATTCATTATAAGTGTGAATGGAACTAGTGTGCTGAGAATCAGTATAGGTGAACAATAACATCATCACACATTACAATGCAATGCGCTGATAGGCAGCAGTCATTCGCAAATCAATGACAAGTGTTGGCTGGTACACATGCCCGGCAATATGGGTTTCAGGGTTGAAGCACTGTATAAATCAAGGAATCTACTGTCATACCAGCTCACATTTACATGTTTATGGTATGAAATTAGAAATTAGAAATCTGTATAAATATGACTCAAAACATCAGCAGATTTTCACTCAAGTCCTGAAAGCAGACAAAGAGAACACATTCAAACAAGTGACAGAGATTCCATCAGCAAAACAGGCCTGAACCATGATCCTATCACCACCATGTTTCACAGTGGGAGAAGGTTTCCAAACTTTTAGGCACCTCTCTGTCCAGTTCTATGTGACTGAGAACACGTCTGAGACTTTGTCCACATGGAGGTGAGCTCAGGTTTATCATATGGGTGTTTCATCCACACAACAATGGCAGTATAGGACTTTTGTGTGCAGCCCCATATTCTTTTCTATTTCTGTTGTATCATTACAGCGCCACCAACAGGCCTGGCAGATATATACTACAGTGCTTTCAGTGAATACACACAGGATTCAGTTCATCTCCATGTGGATGTATCCTCAGTGTAGTTCAGTAGATACAATCAGAAGCAGCATGGCGTGAACCTCCTGCCACACAGTTGTTTTATATGATGATTAAATAATTTGCCCTGAGTGAAGGAAGCTGGTAGTTTAACCAAAGTTTATTGTTTTGGGATCTGGGGGGTTGTATCCGAAGTCTGTGTGTCTCAGCAGGTGAACCCCAACCTGCAGGATGTAGCTACCAGTCCACTGGCTCAAATCCTCATTAATGCATTTATGCATGACCTTTTTGTTCTGTTAGGGATGTGCTGTCATCGAAAGTTTAAACTACTTATTTGTTAATGTATTTATTTACTTTTAAGGTCAGCAAATAATCAAGATTTTTTTTTCTAAACGGCTGCACTGCCTTTATAGGGACAAATAAATTAGCAATTCAATTAAATAAAATAGGAGGCTTCATCCTAAATGAGATCTTCGTTGTCCTGGTTGGTGTCTGAATGTGTGCAGCCTGGCTAACAGCCTGCAGCTTTTCACCCAACACCTCAGCTGTGATTTCACTCTGCTGTTCCTCCCATCTACGTGAAAGAGTGCTAATCAGTGAAATCAGCTGCCAGTCCTCCAACAACGGCCCAACCACACCTCCCTGATAAGCTGAACTGCACCAGCACACACTTTACTAATCAGCCAAACACCTGTCTAAGGCTGTGAGAGGGGGATGTAAAACTACAGGGCTCAATCTGTATTCACACAAACAACTAACTCACTTTTTACAAATCAAACATCCCAGCCTCTGCGGGCCCTCACTTACAATTATTAATTAGTATCAGTTATAGCAGCATTACAACATGAGTCAAAAAAATAGACATGTTCACCTTTTAAAGACAAACATGCAAGTGATGTTTGCAGACTGCAAATCATGTTGATGTTTTGAAATCATGAGGCTCCGCCCACCGCCGTCTACAGATCACTGCAGTCAGTAGAATCTCAGCTGTAGTTTGACAGTTTACGACTGAGCTACGATGGTGGAGGCAACGGCACCTAAAAGAGCTCCAATCACAGAAAGATAAAGATGGAGGCAGAGCGAGGGTCTATAGAGGAGATGAACTAAATGATGATCAAACAAACGATGAACTTACAGCGTAGGATAGCATAGTCGCGCAGTAACCAATTTTGGCTGCATTCTTACATATAGCGCCTTTAAATACCTCAACTGCTTTTTTCCAAACAGTGCCTGTAACACGGCTGGTTTAAAAATTATTCGCTATTCTTCCTCTTGTGCACTGAAACCACTGAAGTCGTCTTTTTCAGTGTCGAACAGATGATAAGCTGCATGACGTTAAGCTTCAAACTAGCTTCTTCCTCAGCACTTCTTCTACCCCGTCTGTCTCGCTCTTGCCCTTTCCACTGGTGCGCCCCCTGGAGGCCGTCAGCTCAAAAACATCTATAGATTAGTAGCAGTTTATAGTCTGGAAAATTCAGTCATGGTACTTTTTTAAATTCTAAATATGTTGAGGATTGAGGACAGCTGTCTTTTGTGCATGCTGTTTGTGTGTCTGTATGTGTGCGTTGACAGATTGTTGACAAGTCACAAATCATCTTTGATTTTACAAGACACACAGGTCACCACGTTAAAATCTATTCGTGTGCTGATGTGTTTTACCAGCTTCTCACTTCTCCTGTCGTCCGGATGAGTTATGATCACACCTATAACCTCTGAATGCAGCCACACACAGACACACACATGCACACAAACACACCTCAGCCTTGGTCAAAGCGCCCCAGATGGCTGTAAATCGTCTTTTATGTGCAGGACTTGATGAAAGCGTTTCCCTGGACACTGTCCTTTTTTTCTTCTTCTTCTTTTTTTTTGGCCTTCTGGCAGGCTGTTGGTTTTATTTCTCCACACACCGCCGCCTTTATGTGCCATCTCTATCATTCTGCTCTGACAAGGACCAGATAGCAGCAACAGAACAGATCCTGTGTGTATGAATTATTCAGATTTACCCCAAAGCGACACACACACAGCTGGATGCAGAGTCTGAAAGAAATTTGGATTTTTAAACCCGTTATTTGCTCTAAGATGTGTCACAAACATAGACCTGTTGGTTTCAGAGCTTTTGTGTCGGCCCGCCATGTTGGCAGCGTCATCACTCCTACAGGCTAAGATGTGGAGCATGAGTGGAGCTGAGGCAGGTGTTTATTCCTGCTGTAAAGTTGTTGTTGTTTTTTAACATGGAAGTCTATGGGGATTTTGAGCCAGCCCCTAGAGGCTGCAGGGTGAACTGCATTTTTTTACACTTTATTTCTAAACCCCAGAGGTTCCCACTTATTTGTGGGGATTTCACTCAAATTTGACATTTGACACAAAAAAGCCTGCACTCTGCACACATGCTGTCCTGTTTATATGCTCTCCTATAGGCTGACCATCATTTTTAAGTCATTAAACATCACTGACAGTTTTTTTGTAGAGTCTGTGTGACTTGCTGAACTTTGAGGAGAAAGCCAGGATTGGGGAGCATGCAGTGGTGGCTGATGGAGACAGAGAGATCTGCAGTCTCCTGAGACTTAACTGTGCTTCAGACGAGCTTTCAGAGAGGAGAGAGAGATAAGCCAAGGAGAGAAGGAGTTGATTAAAAGAGGAGGAAAAAGAAGCAGCATGGAAGAGATAAATCTGAGGGGAGGAAAGAAAGAGAAGAGCCCTGAAAACACCTTAAAGGTGCTCCTCTTTTCTTCTTCTTTAATGTGCCTGCAGCTCCCTCTGACAGTGACCCAGGAGTGAGAAAATAATGGTGCTTTGTCTCTTTCTCTTCTCTCTCTCAGCTTCTCTAATAGACCTCAAAACAAACATGAACCCTTCCTACAAACCACATCGACACTGTGAACGATGAAGTAAAATGAAGTGATTACATGGATCAGCGATCGGCTCTGGTACATTACAGGTTACATCCTTCAAGACTATGAAGACAAATGGACGAAGGTCAGAGATCTGCAGCTCATCTTTGTCACAGAGATACAAACTAATGGAGCATTCAGCACATACTTACACTTAAATCAGCAGCAGTCTGAGAGAAAAACGGTGAATGAGTGACGACAGAGTGACAGCAGCAGGTAGTAGAGCAGGTATTCACATCGGAGCAGAGCTATTAATATCTGTGACCTGTCACAACATGAGGCAAACAGAAAAGCCTCGGGCTAAAGCTGCAATCCATCCCTTTCTGTCCCATTCTCACCCTCCCAAGAGTCTCTTATTTTACCAAAATTATTCTACAATGTAATAGCTTTGAGGTGGAGACCTGCTGACCGCTCTGCCCTCTGGCTTCTGTTATTTACATCCTGCCGGGGCTTAGTTCATCTGTTGTGTGTAGCAGGAGATGATGACCTGAACACAAACACTGAAGCTGGTCTCCACCATCACACGGGAGACAAATCATGACCGCACAGAATCTACGGAGGTCTGCATGGAGGTGAAGGCCTCTGGGATGCTGCTGCTGACCGATCCCTCACATCCCTCACACAGCTATCAAGCCGACCAATCACAGGACTGCTGGCCGCGCCGTCTCAATGGGTAGTTAGAAATTTTGGGACGTGGACGTCAGGCCCGTATGTAGGGCCAGGCGTAGAAAACTGGGCTACGTACGTACTGAACTTTGATGTGACAGTGAAGAGGCTGTAGCCTCCTCGGTTGAACGGCTGTTAATACAGTATTTATTATATATTAGAAATGAATTTTAAAAAGCTGAATTGTACCAAACATGATTATTCATTTACTGTAAATAAGGCAGAACAATGAAACACCCCTCTGTGTTAGAGAAGTGATTTCTGTGTTAGCGCCTGCATTGTCTTGGTCTGGCATTGCGGCCGCTTGCTTAATTTAGTCTGTGTGCATGTGTATGTCTCTGAATTGGTGCAAACTCAATACAGAGAGAACATTCTAAATGTGCGTCTGGTAGATAGAAATAACAAAAAGCCATTTAGTTGAATAAAAGAACAAGATATAGACTCCGTTCTGCCGCTATATGAAATAATCAAAATGCATATTAGCATTCCAACTGAATGTATGTACACACAACATCCAGCAGGGAAGAGGAGCGCTGCTGCCTGCAGGCTGTGCAGACATGCACCTGTGCTTTCCGCTCTCTCTGACATGTTTGCACCCTTTTGTTTTGCCCTTTGTAAACTTAACAATGGATCCACACATTTCACACAGGAGGGGGGCTGTTCCTCCCTCTTTGTTTCAGTAAAGGCTAATTGGTCCTCTCATTAACAGTATAGCAACCTTCAGCTGTTAATGATGCAGAACTTTCAGATGTGGCTGAACGGAGCAGCACAGGGAGGTTAGCATTGCATAACGGGATCAAATTAAGGAGGTGTGCATGCTCAGAGGGGGGAAGTGTCCCTACTCACTTTGTTGTGTTTGTTGTCATTGAATGCATGCATTATGAGATGTACACAGGTTGCCCCTTAACACATCATTTTTATTAATCTGTACAATTTACAGTGGTGTAATAAATGTCTGACCCTGACCTCAGCAGGTCCGCCTCCAGTGCAGCTGCCCTGCATCCTCCTGATCACTCTGATCAGCTGCAGCTCCTCTCTTTTTGCCACAGGCCTTTTCACCATTTCACCCATTTTCCAAGATAAGTCTGCTCTCACTGCCTGCTGTCACAGCGTCCCAATGCAAGCCAGCCTTAAAACTGTAGCAGCAAAATGGAGACTTTCTCCTGGTAAGCCTTCAAACATACTGGACTTGTTCAGTCTTCTTCTAATTGTGCTGTGAAGTGCATTAACACTGAGCATGCTCAGTGAGGCCTGCAGGCTCTGACTTGCGGCTCTTGTTTTTTTCTCTAATCTTGGTCTGAATTTGCTGGGACGTCCAAATAGTCCAAATAGTTTGAAATGCTTTTATGCTGGTTTTATGTTATGTTATGTTTTATGCTAAACTCAGAGAAGAAGGAAGAGAAGGAATAGGAAGTGAACAAACATAGAAGAGCATCAGCTGCTGCTTTTAACTGCTCATGAAAACATCCAGATATTCCTCTGACGCTGCTTCCTGTGTCCCATCCTCTCTTTTCATTGGCTGTTGCCAGCGTTTGTTTGTAGTCGGGTTAGTGATCCAGACTCGGCCCAAGAATTGCAATCATGATTGAGTGACTGCGACTCAGGTCGGCTCTGCTTCCCCTCAGAACCGACTCTTCGTGTCCCCAGCTTAAAACTGATGTGCATTTTTACTATAATCAGAAAATGTCCATGTTCAGTTTAAAGCTGCAGAAGCCTGTTCACAGCTGTTACTGCAGACAGCATGTTTGTCTGCAGATGAATCTCAGTGTTAGAAGGAAAAAAAAGAAAATAGAAAATCTTTTCAGACGTTTGCACTGAACCAAGGCCACTAATGACCTGACCCCACAAGACTAAAACATCGAAATGTCAAGTAACAATAAAGGTAGAAAGATACAATATGTCTCTTATAATAAGAAGGGACATGAATAGGCTGCTGGTTTCTTTTCTAGCAGCCGCAAAGGTCAAGAACCACTTAATATATGTTCCCAGATGTCAGAATAGACCTACATGTGATAAATATTTCAAAATACAGACACTACAGTATCCACACACACACACGCACACATAAACACACACCTGCATGGAGACTTCAGCCCATTTCAGCTGGATGGTTAAATGTCATTACAGCTGACAGTCTGAGTGGGCAGAAGGGCAGCCAATCATTTACTGAAGGGTGCTCACAGTGAAGTGTGTGATGGCTGTTAACAGACTTCACACACAAACAGATGGACGTCCGGGTGCTGCAGCTTTTCCTACCGGCACAGAAGAATCGTTTTGAACTGAGGACTGAATAATGAATTCACTTTCAGTCAGACAAAGAACATACAAAAATGAGCTTTTCTGCTTCATCTGACCCTCCACACCTTCAGTTTAACCCTTAAAATGCAGATGTTTGCCTTTAAAAAAAAACAGAGCACAGCTGCTAGATAATGATCAAATCAGGCAAAGAATGGGGTCACTTGAACCCTTTTTATGCTGCATACAAAAGGCAAATGTTTCAGCTACATTTTGTGCTGGGAGACAAGAGGAGTCTGGTTAACTGAATCCAGAAAGATCAAATGCATACAAGTTAATGTAGCTCATCCAGACCAGGAACATTTTTATTTCAGTCCTTGTTAATAGAACATTTCTACGTGCTCACTGGGATGAGGACTACATGGCAGCTGAAAATGGTGACCATGAGAAAGGAATGGTTGTCCTTGAAAAATGTGTTTAAAGTTATGAATATGCTTATCATAATGGACATGCAAACTCCATGTCTGCAGCGTCACAGTCCACCTAAACTCCAACTACAGACAAAGAGGGGGAGTGAGAGTGGAGCTGAGGTGGGCGGGAAGCTAGTGCTGTGATAGGACAACCGGCTGTCAGTCAAAGTGGTCACAAAGCCCATAATTCAGTGTGATTTAAAGTGTGAATCTAATTAAAAGGAGTGAGTTGTAAAAACATTCAGTTTGTTTGACCTCACTCTGGTCATTAACGCACAACAGTCAGTTTAACACACAAACAAGGAGTTATGCTTGAAGTGATCCAAACAACAAAATGACTCTGAGGCGCAACGGTAGCGCGTCTGACTCCAGATCAGAAGGTTGCGTGTTCAAATCACGTCAGGGTCAATAATTTTTTAAACTTTAGAGGGCAGCAGTAGCTCAGCCCATAGGGGATTGGGCTGGGAAGCAGAAGGCCAGCAGGTTTGAGCCCCGGACCAAAACACATGGAGCCGGAGAGGTGTCAGTTCACCTCCTGTGAGATACTGCCCTTGAGCAAGGCACTGAACCCCTAAACTGCTTGTAGCGCCAGCCCCCGCTCCTCCTCCTCTCCTATATGCATGTGCATGGGTGTGGTGTCAGGGATTAATAAAGTATATAAAAATTTAAAAAGTAAAAATTGACTGTTACCATGGCAACATGGCTCTGAGTATGGGTGTTGGCTGTGAAACTGACATTACACTAATCTAAGAGTCAAATTATGACAAACGATTGAAATATTTAAAAAACAACAACACATTTTTTGTAATCACAGGCACAGATTCGACTGTTATCAGTCGGACGGAGAGTAAATGTAACCATTCTGCTCACTTACTTTGCAGCTTTTTCCTCCTTTAAATCAATGTCACCTCTTACTCACCCGTTAGTGTTTCTTAATGTGAGACGCAGAGGGAAGAAATTCAACTTTTGCTGAACTTTTATTTAATAAAGTCAGACTTACACTGCAGGTGCTGTAGAGCTGCACACTCTTGTTTTTCCCTCACTGCTCCAGTTTGTTTTTGAACCACCTCCATGTGGATAAAACCTGTGAAAATACACCTGAATGTTTCACTGACTTCATGACCTGCTGTACGCTCGATACACCCACAGACACAAACACAGCTACACTAACTCTGTCTGACAACACCACAGAGGATTCAGGTGGAGTTCAGGAGCAGACACACACCTTATGAAACACAGTAAAATACAAATAAAGTGTGCACAGACAACACTTCAAACACACATCTATTATTCACATATTCCAGCCCTTTCTTTATGAAACACAGTTAAAGAGGCTTATTTATCAAATAATTACTTTCACCACAAAGTTGGACCAAGAAGAGGCATGTAGGATGCTCTCACGTATGAACACATTAAACCAATCAGACCAAGTAGCAGCCTGCTTGTATGACCTCTTAATGCAGGGATCAAGAATAGTTTTGCAAGGTTTAACGGTTACAGATATTTTAATAGAATAGAATACAACCCTGTAGCTGTCTCTATTATGACACCGCTGCAATTAAATCATATGTTTGAGCTACACGAGTCTCCTACAAAACTCATGGTTGTGACAAAAAAAAAAAAAGAGTAAAACAAATGTTCAGTGGTGAGTATTAAAGATCAAAACACAAGCTTGTGCAGTTTGTTGTCTATATATAAACATTTGTACCTAAACATAAAAAGCCTACAAGAGTTTGACTCCAACTGAACAACTAATCCGACTACTGAGGGACACATGAAGACACAAACAACAAAAACAAAAACAAGACATGCTGGTCAAAACACATAATGCCCTGGATTTTTATTTCATTTTGTGACAAATCAAGAGGATTCAAGAAGTCTTTTTCCCATGTGTGTATGTGTGCGTGTGTGGTGGAAAGGTCTACAAAAACAAAACAAAACTCATGAATCAACTGGGCCATTGGAATGGGCATTGGGATTATGGTACAGACAAAGAAAAACTACAAGTAGCCTTGTTCAGTACCAAACTCTTCACAGAAGAGAGCGATTTTTTTTTTTTTTAAGTTTTTTCTTTTTTCCCAAATGAAGGCACCCGATAACTTGTGGTTCATGGCCTTTCAGCCTTCTGGAGAGTTTTTAAAAGTAGAGAAAACGATCTTTATTTTTTCAATTCATACACGTTTTTTTTCTCCTTATTATATAGAAGCTGGAATGATAATAAATGTCAGTTACTGCATTTTTTTTTAAATCCCTTATATTTTTTTAGACCAACAAGTAA
>JAVQJX010001424.1:0-12816 GCA_036025115.1 Ambassis agassizii | reverse complement strand
TCACAAGAGGACAAGACAAGAGGCATAAGCCGTGATTGTGATGTTTATTGTTTGAATGAAACAAAAGAACACCAAAAGACAAAAGGCACTGCCCCAGCAGTAAACATTCATAAACATTAGCTTGCGCTAACCAAAACCAACCACAAACACACCACAGTCTCATAGTAGCACAAACATGGTATTTTCAAAGATTCTGTTATTTTTTTCGATTCATGTTTTTTTTCGATTTGTTTTCTTTTCAATGTCACTCTCAGTGGAAGCATAAAGTGTGTGATATATTCTTTACAAATGTCAACATTTTTATACAGAGAGAGTAAAATACATGCACATACACTGAAATTTAGTTATAACCTAATACATTGATCCATGGTAAAGTAGTGGTTAATCTACTGTGCAATAAATAAATGTGCATAGTAATACACTGAATGAGGAAATCTGATGAATGTGAGCTTGAATAAGCACGTTTAGAAATTAGATAAATTGATGCAAACCTGAGCTTATGCATATTCGTTGACACTGCCACCATTTAGTTTATGAGATAACAGTGGTCACTTTTTCTCTGAGCAGCAAATTACAGATTTAAAACTGGGGAATCACATCCATCATTGAGCTCCTGCATCATCATTTCATACAAGGGCACAACATGCTCAATTTAGCCCGGAAAAGGGAGCACTGAAACAAAGTGCTCCCATGGGGAGGCTCGACTCAGTTAGAACCTACAGTAGAAGTGTTTGGTGCTGTGGTGGAGCTCCCTCAGTTCTGCAGCAGTGGAAGTAAACAGCAGTACAGTCCAAAGAACAAAAAAATTGGTAATATAACGGTAATATACCATCTTAATCAACAACACTGTATGATAATTTGCTGGATAAGTGACATAATCTGTACTTGCTGTAAGGATCAGGGCTTTATTCTTCCATCAACAGTCACCTGATTCAGTGGTCCTGGTAGTGGTGGGTGAGGAAACAAAGGGCAGCCTTGCCATGTTTCATGGTGATAGAAATGTGGTAAAGGTGATGGTGGTGATTGCTGTGTTTACACAAACTCAGTCCTAATTTCCTTATTTCTCATCATTGGTGGCGCAGTGGATTGACTTCACAGGTGATATTTTTGCTATAGTCATATAGTCTATATGACTATAGTCATAACCTAAAATTGCTAGTTTTTGTACATACAGTAAGTGATCCTTACTCTGCCACAAAGATTTAATTACCATTGGATTAAGTAAACAGAAATGCGTAATTATAGCACAGCACATAATGATTAGAGTGGTATCTCACGATTAACAGTCCAAACACTGTTAATTCTCATACAGAAAGTACTGAATGGATTACAGTGAGTGTGTGCTGTATGTATGTTCTTTGCATGGATCTCTGCATTGCTGTGTATACTCTGTCAGTCACAGTCTTTTGCTGATGTGTCAAAATGTCGGTCGCCTCCTCTGTCGATATTATTTGCGTCTCTGCATGTAGCCTGAACCGGGCCAGCTGGGGAAGAGCAGAGAGCAATAACTGTGAATGAGGGAAGCAATAACTCTGTTGGCTCCCTCATCAAATCAGAGCCGAGCGATGCGGAATAATCAGCAATTGAAATCAGAGGGAGGAAAAAAGCTGAACTGACAAAATGGGAAATGTCATCATGAGAAGAGCAATAATAAAGGAATCAATGAGGTGCAGTTGCTGAGGCAACATGAAGGAAGACAGAGAAGGAGAAGAAGTTAGTGTTGAATTGTAAAGAATATTGTTGAGCAGGATCACTGTGTGGTTAGTATGGAACCATGGATAGCTGTGAAGGACAATATACAATCATTTCAGTCCATCCAGATATGAACCTGATTAGCACTAGGAGAATATCCAGTTCGCAAAAGAAGTGCTTTTCAACACAAATTAAAACAGGCCATATTGAGTTCAACATGTACTTGGATAAGAATTCCAACCAGATTTCTACATAGAAGCTGGAGGGCCAATCACTATCAGTATTGTGCAGTTTCCCAAGCTAGTAATGAACAGAATTGTTGTGTATACAAGAGTATCTACAATAACTCTTAAGGTACTGTTTAGGTGACATGATAGCTTGCCACTAAAGCTTGTTGAGCAGAATGGGTTTATTCTTGAAAAAGAAACATCATTTAATTTTAAGTTTAAAAATGTGTAAACCCTTGAGCATTTAAAATCAGCAAAGTTGGAGATGATGAGTAGAGATGAGTTCAATATGAAGAAAAAATTCAATTTAGTGAGAAATATGAAATTTTATCATTTGCATAACATGGAATATAAACTGATACTATCAGATAAACATTGGTCTCTGGAATAGGGATATTTAAAAGCATTGTGTGGACATGGTTTGCAAATTGCAGATTGTCAGTACTCTACAAACACATTTGAGCACTTCTGCATGGAACACCCATCTGTTGCCTGCAATTATGCATTTATGTGAATTTTAGAAGATATGTCAATGACAACACCTGTGTTGGCATTCTATCTGTCACACCAATTTGTCCATCCAGAATTGTTTTTAAACAGTCATTGAGGATCACGTCTTTTTTTGTTTGTCTCAGCAGGTGAAACAGGTGCTCCTTGAAACTCAGGGTTGGCCAGGAAAAATAGCCAGGTGTCATAAGACGGCAGCACAAAAGAAGCAAAATTAATTTTTTTGGTTTTGGGTCCGATTTTGATAGGTACAGCGCTGGCTGTACCTATCTAGCATGTCGTTTCATGGCACAAATAGAACAGAACACACTCTCTTTAAATGTGCTCAGCATCATATGGGATATACAATGCCAATAATTGACACTATAATGCCCATAACATAACATCTGTCAGTGACAGAAGACATGATGGTGGAGATGTAGTCATGGACACTTGCTGTTTTTTGTTCTATTTGCTTTGTTCTGATTTAGTTTGCCCTCACACTTGTTTGTGATTGAGGTTAAGAACTAAAATTCACATTGTTACGTTTTCAAAAAAATTGTTACCATTTTTTTGATTAGCATGGTGTTCACACACAAAAATCATTAACACTTAATGTTCACTTGTTCTTCTTAATTTTAGGCTGAATAATTACAACTTATTAAGTTATTAACCTCTGTTCAGGTGGAATAAAGCATCTGTGCCCCCTGCAGCGGCTCATCATAAATCCCACATCTGTGCCACCGTTTGTTTGCCTTTTTTTCCACTGGAGTTTGTTAAAAGCAGAATCATGTATTTCCCTCAACCGTCACAGTCACATTCATTGTTTTCTTCTCTAAATTGTTATTGTTCCACCCATGACCCATTTTCTCTCAGCCAGCCACCCCCACACACCTACACACACACACACACACACACACACACACACACACACACACATTAACACACATACGAATCTGAAATACACTGGCACAGGAGCACATTCAATGTGAGACCAAAAACCCTGAGCTGCATTCATATGTTGGCGCATCCACACATACACGAGTGGGAATGTGTGACATACAAACACAACAGGGGACAAAAACATTGTTTTTTAGACACTTTTTACTGAAGTGTTTTGTGCAATATACAAAGTGTCAAGGAGTAACAAAAACAAACCACTGTCTTTTTTTTCTTTTAGAAAAACATGAAACAACAATGGAATTAAGCAGAAAGAAATTTAAAAAAAGTTAGTTAAAAGGCAAAAACGTAAAACAAAAGCTGAGCTACAACTAACAGGATTGTTTAATAATATAAAAGGAATGCACAATATGCAATGCATTTTAAAACATATGAGGACATGGCATTAATCCAAACAGACACACAAGATTAATATTGTGCACAATACATCTGTGGAAGCAGGAGGTCAGACATCACCTTTAAATCAGCAGGTCCTCTGAGCCATAACCAGTTGCAGCGGATTGTTTATAGTTTCGGTTCACTTTAATTGTTACTGTAGATAATTACTGTACAGTTACTGTTAAAAAAAGAAGAAGAAGAATTAACTGACAAACATCCAAACAATAGCTTGTGAACACAGGCTTGATCATCCGGCAGCTTTGTGGAGGTCATAGAGTGATTGAATTTAAATGAAAATAAATAAAAAAAAAGAGTGGTCTCAGATGTTAAATTAAAGGTCTAGTTGTCACAACTGTCAATCATTGTTTCATTAGCATATTTTTCAACAGTATAATGCTAGGCTATGTTTCCCCTTTCTCTGCTGACGACTCGATGATGCATTTTGCTTGTCCATTGTGGAATAGGATCTGCTCAGTGTTTGTGTAAGTTCAGTGTGGAGGATACTAGTGGTTCAAATGCTCACCTGAGGATACAGTGTTCAGTCGACAACAACATCAGTGATTTTTTTGAATTTGCACGAGAAATGGACAGAAAGAACCCCTCACTGAAGGTGCTAATGTGTTTGTGGTGTGCACTGTTTGCACCCTGAAGGCACAATAAAGAACAACAAAACGATGATGATGGCTGCTTTGCCCTATTTAGTCAATAGTCCGCCCACTGGATACGACTGACAGTCATGTTTTAAATTATATTACAAAAACACTGTGACACCCTGAGTGTCACATCCATATCATACGGTACATATGCAGAAACGAACAAAAAACTACTGCTATATGTTAGCCTGAGTAATGTTGGGGCACTTTAAGGGAGTGGATGGTGCGTCTGGATCCGCCCAGCTAACGCTTTTAGGATAGTGGAAGGGGCAGAGTCCAGGAGGGTACCAGGAAATGTTTGAATGTGGCGCTCAGCTTGGCCTGATATGGGCAGCTTGAACTTTTTCGGTTTGCAGGCTACAAACATACATAGCATTTTGAGTAGGCAAATGTGTAGAAGAGTGACATTGAGACAGTGAGCAAACTGGGATCGAGTGTCAAACCGGCATGCCGCCAATCGAATGGACTCACGTGGTGGAGGCCTATAGCACATCTCCACAAATCCGGAGTTCTACAGCAACTGCCTCTATAGTGGAGGCCGACAGGAGAAACTGTCTGGAGGACTAAGTCATGTGGACAAATTACTGGAATTAAGGGATCTAAATACTGGGGTTTGGGTATGATGTTTGTTTGTCTCAATACATGTACAGATATGAAATTTCCATGAGTTGTATTGTTTTTTTTAGCATTAGATTTAAACCAGAACTTGTTTTTTGTTAGAAATAAATTAATTAAATTAAATTAGAAATAATTCTGATTGTTACAGATGGTGGCCCGTACTGGGACTGGTGGAGTAATTATTGATTGCTGAAAATGTTTTGTTTTTTTTGAAATTGTGGAAATTTTGTAAATTTATTTTGACTATTGTAAATAGTGTTTTGAGAACTGTGGACATTGTGAAGTGAGGGGAGGTATTTTGAGTTAAAAAAAGAAAAGAAAAGAAAAAGACAATTGTTTCATAGGATTTATTTGACTACATTGAAAACATGGATATGATAAATGCGGAGGTGCTGGTAGAACCGTTGGTGGAGTTTAGTGATCAGGAGACTCGGACGGCTCAGGAAAATCAGACTTCCACTCCAGCTTCAGAGCAGAGAGAGGATAGATAGATCACCAGAAGGAACCCTGTGGGTGAAATCACATCCCTGATTAGCAGCCTCTATATTTCGGAGCCTGAGAATAAGGACAGTATAGGGGATCAAGAAGGTACTTCTTACCTTAATCTTCCTGTGCTCACCACCATGTCCAGCGATTTGGGAGCACTCATGGACAAAGTGAATGGCCTGGAGGCTGATTTTAGGCAATCCATCACCAGTACTCTAAATAGGGAAGACAGTATTAGGAATTACATAGACAAATATATAGTGGAGCATCGAGTGATCTCCACCCTCAAACTGTTTGAAGAGAAGCTTGTGGATTGCCAGCAGCGGCGTGATGAGAAATGGAAAGCTGAACTTCAGCGGTTAAAGCCCACCGGCTTAGCTGCCATTCCCAGGCCTCTTCTCAGCACCGGGACTGCAGTGCCACCGCCTCAGATGCGCTCCACCCTGGTTCAAACATCTCCAGTGGAAACGTTGCAGATCGGTGATACCCCTGAGGTTGGGCTATCCTACCGCCCTTTGGCTTCAATCCATCCCCTTTACCTCAAGTCTGCCTCTCAGATCAGTCCAATCTCTGGTCCCGCCTCCATTTCTTCTCCTAATATTGACCAGGTTGCACCAGAACAGTCCCACCACGCTGTCGCCCCGTGTGGAGCACTTGCTCATATTCCAGCTAGGGACACAGCTTCTCAGCATCTGACTACACCAACCATGGATCGCACCAGTTTGACCAGACCTTCATCCATGTCACCCAGTCAAGTCCCAGTGATGTATTCCAAACCTGCCATTCGAATGGATTTCCCTTCTTCTAGCGGATCTCGGGAGGTGGCGGATGTGTTGGACTTCCATCGATCGCCGTGAAACTTTCTCATCCGTTAGGCCCTTGTCTGACGCTGAGCTCATAGGCACGCTGACTGGTGTTCTTAAAGGCCCAGCACACAGTTGGTGGTGTGTGGCCACAAGTGTGCTGAGTTCAAAGAGGCGTTTCACGCTGCCTTTCTTCCACCAGACTACCTTGCCGAAGTAGAAGCCAAGAGAACAAGAAAGCCTTGTGAAAATCAAAACTTTGCCCTGGCTGATAGGAAAACATATGGAGCTGTAGGGAAGATCCAGTGCTGTATTCTTTGGAGACCTACGTCATGGCTGATGACAACATGGCGTTCCCAATCATCCTAGATTTGGACTTTCTCAGTAAAACTTCCACCATTCTTAATCTTGTTGACCATTCCTATGGTGTGGAGGAGCCCAGGGGGTACACTTACCATTCACTCTTGCCTCCTACTGGCGTCGGGGAACATCACACTGTTAACCAGTGCTACAGCGCCAGTCTATATGTTGCAGTTTCCTCCGCTGGGTGGGAAGATCTGCTCCTCTCCATTAGGAGGATGGAGTCACCCAGCTCACCGCATCTACCAGAAATGAAGCCTCCATGCCTGGCTTGATGTCTGCTCTGGGAGACTGGGTCGAACCATGGTGGAGGAACATAGAATTTTTTACCACAGATGAGGTCCCAGTACGCTGCAAAGCCTTTAGGGTGTCGCCTCACAAAAGGAAAATAATTGCCAACCATGTGGGCCAGATGGTGAGCAATGGGATCCTTGAGCCATCCCAGTCGGCTTGGGGAGCTCCCGTGGTCCTTGTCCTCAGGCCCAATGGATCTATTAGATTCTGTGTCGATTATCGATGGATAAACGCAAAGACCCATTCGGATGCCTACCCCATGCCTCTCATCCATGAGCTGCTGGAATCTATGCATGGCGTCGCGGTCTTTAGCACCCTGGATTTAAAGTGCGGATATTGGCAGGTAGCTATGGCTGAAGAGAGCTAGGCCAAGACTGCGGTCATCACCACGGACGGCCTCTACCAATTCACATCCATGCCATTCAGGTTGAAAAATGCTGGTGCCACTTTTCAAAGACTCGTGGAGAGAGTTTTGGGGGAGTTGAGGGGAAAGATCTGCTGCGTCTATATAGATGACGTCATTGTGTTCTCCCCGACCTCTGAGCAACACCTGAAGGACTTAAAGGCTGTCTTAGGCAAGCTCCACCTGGCCAACTTGACTCTCAATCTAAAAAAAATATCACTTCTTCCAAAAGGAGCTAAAATTCTTAGGCCATGTTGTATCTGGAGAGGGGGTCAAGGTTGATCCGGAAAAAATGGGGGCAGTTACCAACTACCCCACTCCCACCAACATCAAGAGCGTTTCCTAGGTCTCGTAGGGTGGTACCACAAGTTTATTGACTACTTTGCAGATCTAGCAGCTCCACTCAACCTCCTAAAACACAAAGGTGTGGAATGGAGGTGGTTGGAAGAGTGCCAGAAGAGTTTTCAGCTGCTGAAGGAAGCACTGGTGAAGGCTCTGATTCTCGTTCAGCCAGATCATGCCCTGCCTTTTGAGGTACTGATGCCAGTGATGTGGGGCTCGGGGCTGTGTTGGTTCAAAGGTCTAGAACAGTTGGGTTCTTACATTCCACCCCAGTCAAAGTGGGGGCATTGATCTCATGGGTCCTTTTCCACGTAGTAAGAAGGGAAACATCTTTCTTTTTGTTATTGTTGATTATTTTACCAAGTTGGTGGAGTTCTTTCCTTTAAAGGACAGCAAGGATCATTGGATTGTGGCCATCTTGAAGGAGGAAATCTTCACCCGCTTTGGTGTTCCTTTTGAGCTGGTTTCGGATCGGGGGCCACAATTCACTGGGCATGAAATGGCTAACCTCTGCAAGACCTGGGGAGTGTCACAGAAACTCACCACTAGCTACCATCTGCAAGCCAACCTCACTGAGAGGGCCAACCGAAGCATCAAGACCATGATTGCCTCCTATGTGGGAAACCAGCAAAAGAACTGGGATTAATGGATTAGAGAGCTTTGATTTGCCAGCAACGCAGCCTATCATGAGTCAACCTGAAGTAGAGGTGGTGATTCCTGAATCAACATTCCTAAATGTTCCGAATCACTTTAATGACTTGGGAGTCACAATTCCAAGTTCTAAATTAACCCGGATCATATGGCTCGTCTGGAAGGTCCCCAGCAGAGCTGACTCTGGGAAGAGCCTTGAAAGGCCCACTGGAGCGACTCATTGGCACGCCACCTACTCCTCACCAGGCTCCATACAACATCATGGAGAGAAAACAAAAAGATTGCCGAACAAGGAAAAGAGTTGGGGTCTGTGGTGAATCTGTGACACAGTGAGTGTCACATGCATATCATCGTAATAGCATTTTGAGTAGAAGTGTGTAGAAGAGTGACACTGAGAGTGTGTAGAAGAGTGTCAAACTGGCATGCCGCCAAACGAATGGACTCACGTGGTGGAGGCCTATAGCACATCTCCACAAATCCGGAATCCTACAGCAACTGCCTCGATAATGGAGTGGATTAAAACGATACCTTTCAATCTGAGGACCTGAGTTTTACTCCTGGTGGGAATCTAGCTGGTGAGATAATTCTTTTTTTCTTCTTTTTTGGGGACAAGTGATTTTTTTTTGCTATACTTTGCCTTTTTTGTGGATTATTTATTTTTGTTTGGACATGGAGACCGACAGGAGAAACTGTCTGGAGGACTAAGTCATTTGGACAAATTACTGGAATTAAGGGATGTAAATACTGGGGTTTGGGTATGATGTTTGTTTGTCTCAATACATGTACAGATATGAAAATTCCATGAGTTGTATTGTTTTTTTTAGCATTAGATTTAAACCAGAACCTGTTTTTTGTTAACAGCAGCCAGAAATAGCTGATTGTTACAAAACATATGGACGTATTTCGGCATCACGTCACCAGCAGACCAATAAAGCCCCAAGGGCAAACGCTTCTAGGGACTGTGGTCGGCAGTTGGCTGGTGGATGAACAAAGAGCTGTCATCCCTGAGATCCAAGTTGAAGTCCAAGTGGTTGCTACTTCATTTAGCTTGCTTTTGGAGCAGTTAAGCAGTTAAGTTTCGTTTTTGTGTGGTTACGTTTTTATTTTTGCTTCTGGGTGATGAACTTTTGTTTTAAACTGCTGCTGATTTTGGCATAAAATTGACTGATTAAGGTTAGGCATTAAAAACTGGAGAAGGTGTAAATGGATGAATTCATACACATTTTAAAAGGAAAACTGCTCACTTCTTCAGACACAGTCAGGATAAGTCCCCACCCCCATGACCATGTAGAGACATGGCTTTAGAAAGACACTGACTGTTTCCATTTTAAAAGCAGGACAAACTGACCCTCCTTGTCATATTTCTAGTGAAGATGGGTGTGTCTCAAAGCAGATTTTGTGGAAACCCATATCTCAAACCCTCAAAAATGGGGAAGTCAAGCCCATTTCAGAAGGCTAGTGTAGGGTTTCTTTTTTGATTGCAGAGTTTTCTTGAAAAAAATGCCTCCTCTCCTTTATAGGGTTTCATTTCCTTATTCATTCATTCAGTCCTTATAATGCACATTTTGGCACAGACTGAGTGAACACTATTGAAGTGACATGTCCTTTTATGGAGCTTCCTATAGATGAAAAGGCTGTATTAGTTTATAGGGAGCTACATTTATATTGAGAGAAGGTGTGACACCATCACTGTTGTTTTCTTTCTTCTTTCAAATCATGACTACTGATTATTACCACCCAAAGACCCAAATTTATTTTTGATATTTCAGCAGTGATTAACAACTCCCACACCATCATGACACCACCTCTCCTTTGTTGCTGTAGATGCCTTGTTAATGAAATACATGTTCAAAATTGCTGTACACCCAAATGAAAAGTAGGGAAACCTGTTTTTTCAGCATCACTTGCCATTGTGAAAAGTGGTAACATGGTTCCACTGATACACTGATGAACAAACCATACACCACAGCATCAACAAGGTTGTGAGTAACTTGGGTGTCATGCCAGCTGACCAGCTGACCTTCTCTGACCTATTTTTTTCTAAGTTCTCATCTCCTTTATCCTATGTTTGAGTCTTACTACTGTGTATGTTAATTTGGCAAAATGTGCATTTGTCTATAGTACATGCTCATTTCACAAAACACTCCTGTTGTTGAAGCTAATCCAATAAAGAATTCCTTTTCCTTTTTTTGTTTGCTTTTAAATCGTCTGTTCTCTTCATCCCCTCCCTGCTGCTCCCAGTGTTATTACCCAATTTAAAAATAATTATGACATCCATTATGAGAGGGGACAAACATGACATGGAAATAATTAGCATCACCAGAGAGCACTGCAATGCTCTACAGTGATGATGGTGGCCATTGTGTTTTTCATGTTTCTCATCCATTTCCCTTACACTTGAGAGAGAGGAGGTAGGGAGAGAGGGATGAGGATGAGTAGTAGAGGCTGAGCTGTGTTGAAGTGCTCAGAAAGTCATTATGTTGGTCCAGGTAATGGGAAGGCCTGGGGAAAGTGTGCAATAAGAGGGACTCGGCTTATCTCCCACCTAGACTGGCCTGAATACCATTAATTACCTGTTCCCTGCCTGCCTCAGCTCTCTCTGTGTCTCTCTGCGGAGGCCTTCCCTCCCCACTCTGAATGGAAGTGATTTTTTTCTTTTCCAGCCTCTACCTCTCCAGCACCACCGCCGCCTCCACCACTACCACTATCACACTGTCCTTTCTCTACCCTACACTTATCTGAGCTCATTTGTTTCAATGAGGCTTTGGTTGCTTGCTGATAATACAGAATGATCCACTCCAATAATTTATTTGGATTTGTAACCAGTTATCAGATATATGAGATCACTTAAAACAGGTTCAAAACAGAGTAGAGTAATAATATTCATAATATTTTCTGTTATGAAGGAGAACAACAAACTACTGAACTTGACTCCCCTGCTACCACTGTGAGCAGCAAGTGGGCATGGAGAACAAGATGCACCACATCTTTTTACATCCCTATATCTTCTTCTGCTTTTGGCATGTTTCTGTGATAATGTTAGGGTGCCATAGCCCTGGCATATGTGCTACAGAGGTTTCAGTCACTTTGTGTAGATACATGTGGACGCACACCTTTGTTGAATCAATGCTGTCTTTACAGAAAATAGTTCTTTTGTCTCTGTTACAAAGGTACTCACACACCTTCAAAAATATTATTTGCTGTGGGAGTCCATTATGGTAACAAACTTGGCAGTGCTTCAACCTGTCTAACTCCTTTTTAATCCACATATGAGCAGAACAGTGGTTGGTTGGTGAGGTGGGTGGAAAGCTATGGGTACATGGTGGACTGAGATGCACCCACCTACTGTTTGAAGCACTATAGTTTCAAGGCTTTATGTAAATAAAAATAAATGAGGCAATGAATGAAAAAAATCCTCCTCACACGACAGAGACCAATAACATTTGTGGCCATGTGAGGAACAGCTGTTTCATTCTTTCTTTCTTTTTCTTTTGGTTTATGTTTATGGAGCAATGTCTGATTGGTGTCATTAATGGTCATGTTTAGATTTGTCTCTCCATTTTTATCTAGATGAATTTCTGCTATTGAAAATACTTATATTATGAGTTTCTTATATCTGTGCACAACATTTGCATTGGAATACTGTATGTAATAAATATTGATGCCTCTGAGGGGTGTTGGTGGGTTCTTTGATTTAGTGGATATAGTATATTCCTACTAATGATACATTTGTTTCATTCTTCAAGTCTAGTTCTTACACAGTTCTGTAGATCTCATCTCCTAATCCTCCTAAATATTGTATGCTCTGTTGGCCTTTTAATAATCACCAGAGTGAGAAAGCAGAGGAAAAAAGACAGGCTCATCTGAAGTCACAGGAAGGCTTCCACATTGCCTACATATTTCAGGATAGCAGGGAGCTTGCTATGGGATGACAGCTGCTTGTCACTGAATGCGTCCTCTCTTCTGAGCTTTGATATACCTCAGTCGACCACTTCTGCTTCAACTCGTCAAACCCCATATGCAAACCTGATAGAAAATTGTCACACCGTGGGTTAAACCCATGCTCAGGTTCAGTTAGTGTATGTGAAGATGATTATTCTTCTGCCATCCAGCAGATTTCTTTCCACTGACAATGTAAAGCGGAGTGTGTTGCAGGGCTGCCAGTCGTTCTGTTGCATGTGTCCAAAGTACCTAAGAAAACTGACTCTTTGCATCAGTTTTACAAATTGTTTTAGTAAACCATTTTCTATCCCTACAACTCATCACATAGAAACTCATTTATTTTTGATCCAAATAATCCCTATCTACATGTTTAGCCACTATCATGTCCCACCCCCAACAGCATGTATGATGTGTGGGTGGTGGATTGATTGATTGATTGATTGATTGATTGCAGTTTATTTCGAGCAGACAAGAAAAATAAAACAAAACATTTAATACATACATGTAAACCTTCTTTTAGA
>JAVQJX010001420.1:0-10865 GCA_036025115.1 Ambassis agassizii | reverse complement strand
CACACACACACACACACACACACACACACACACACACACACACACACACACACACACACACACACACACACACACACACACACACACACACTTATATCTATCTCTTTCTACAGGCCTGTTAAACCCTGAATGGGGTGACAGCAAACTACTGATATCCCGTTGTAATAGTTGATTAAAAGCAGCATTTCAACGTGTAAGGCTGAAATGTGTATGCAGGTATGTTTGGGAATGTGTGTTTGGGAATATGTGTGTGTGATGGAGATGTGTGTGTGATGGAGACTTTGAAAAGAGAGAAAGATTAGCAAGATTACCAAGACATCCCTTAAGTCTATGCTACTGTGGTGCCATCTTCTGGTAGTGAAGCACAACAACCTTGTATTAATTATAAAGCAAAGGCATGAATTAAAGTCATTAAAAGAATGTGACATGAAAAAGAAAGCAATAGGTTTAAAAAAGAAACATTTAATATGGTGACAGAGCATTTCAAATATTTGCTGACATTGGGTTTAAAATTTAGCATGTTGGATAAGATACCATTATAGGGAATGTACATTATACAGAAAACATAAGTCAGTACTGTACAACTTGTAAAATATAGCAGCTTACAGCATCTTTCATTGCACACACATGCACCCATTTCTTACTCACACACATTATAATGCTGTTATAATATAAAGCCATCTCAATCATTTACACTAGTAAAAGAGGTGCGTTAATGTGTTTCGGGGCCCATTCAGTCATCACAGTGAAGCCCATTACAGACAGTGCCGTTACAAAGACCATCCCATCCACAGAGTCTGAAGCAACAGACTTTGTGACACTAATATCAAGTGTGGAATGGAATTGGTGGTCTGCCAAGGTCTGAGTGTGGGGATAATAACATACACACAAAGGCACACAAACACACACAGTGCTCCCTCTGCATTTTTCTTTTTGCATACGGACACTGTTGCACACACAAGAAAAACAGATACGCCCTGAATGAAATAACAGTTGGTTGTAAGGACAGGGTAAAAAGAGCTTGTGTATACACATGAATGTTACATTTTCTGTTGTTTTTCTATAAAGGTTAGGTAACTATATATTCATTTTATCTACACAGACAGCAAAGAGCATCCTCATATATACAGTCAATGGCATTGTATAACAGAAAATGGTGTTCATCTAGGTGCACTAGGCGCACAGTTGACACTAGTATAAAACCTGACTGAAGGCTGAAACAGTCTTTATCATTTGTCTGCCTATGATGACCATTCTTATTTACTTGCCATAGATCTATAAGACCTAAATTACATTTAGAGTGTCTCAAACACACTCATTAAAATACTATGTACAATAAGGACCACTTTTATCTAAGCCCATGGTAATGCATGGAGCTTGCTGAGAGTGCCCTTTTCATTGAACTACCACTGGATAGTTTTCTAAGAGGCCCATCAATGTACTCTACAAACGGAGCTGCTGGACCACTGCTTTTGGTGTTCAATACATTCAAGTAATGCCAGGAGTATTCACATACACACACATGAATCTGGTGGATTTGAAGTAAAAAAAAAAAAAGTGAAATGGATAAAATCCATGTATTTGTCTGTTCCCAGTTCAATCAAACACACATCATCAACTTATATTATGTCCCTTCTTTACTGGCTAGCTGCTCTGAGTGTCTTATGTCTAAGATAAGAATTGCAGTAACAGTTATTCCTCATACTCACCATCAATGACTCATAGAAGACACTTAATGAACACAGAAACCTGGTGTCCTGAGTGCACTGCTGGAGTTACAGAGTATCTATTCAGTCACTTGATAGTGATTTAAACTATGTTTTGTCTCTAAATGATCTCAGGGTTGGGATAATATTTGAAGACCTTGTAGATCCATTGTGTGTAGAAGGGCACATTAATAAAGATGCCAGGCTGGTTGGCCCGAGCACAACCCCTGCCATGGACACTTATGCCAACAATAACCCTGATATCACCATCCCGACACACCAGAGGGCCGCCGTAATCCCTCTGCAAAGAAGAAATAGACAGCACATTTTTCTGTGTCAGTGGCTATCATCACTGTTTACATTTTTTGGGGGCTTGAATCAAAGCAAAATACATTTTAAAACAACTGACAGTACCACCAACATTTGAGAACATGGACAGCTCTCATCCAAGCTAGAAACCACAAGACAGAATCTTTGATAGCTGATGAAATTTAGTGCAACAGTCTCCAGCTGCTCTATTTACAGCAGGCTGAATGCTAAGCTCATGGATTCAAATAACATTTGTTTGAGATTTAGATCAAACTGGGCTTTGAAAGCAATGTGTTAAACCAAGGCGCTAATATCCTCATAGAGTCACACTGGGAACAATTACTTTTATCCTTAAGTCTAATGCCTCTGCTCTTACTTACCCATAAGAACTGAACATGCTCAATAAATTCTAGTGAGCTTAGACATCCATGTAATTCACAGAAAAATAATATGAACAGAGAAAACAATATTTACCTCACAAACTCCTTCATTTCTCTTTCCTCCTGCACAGATCTTGGTGTTGGTAATGTGGAGGTTCCCTCTATGCATCTCTCTACATCTGTCGCGATTCACAATAGGGAGGTCCACTGCCTTTAGTACATCATCATGACCGGTGCCTGAAAGGAGTTGGAAGCCTTTTTCAAATCATGCTGCATTACCATGTCACTTAATTCATAATTTGAGCGATTATTTAAGACATTTATAACGTCTATTCAGTGAAAGTCGACATTCTGTGTTTTATTGTGCCTCTGCCAAACAATTATTAGGGAGTCATTGATAATTCTCAGCGATAACGTTGTTTAGATACAGCACAATGTTGTAATAGAAATGTAGTACATTGCAACACCAGGAGATCTAAAAACAGTAGGCAGTAAATTGTAGCTTTGATAAATATTAGCACCTTTTGTCTCTCCCCATCCATACATTTTGCATATCGTCCCCTCTGGGATGGAGCATCCAGCAACAGGCAACTGAATCGTATGGACATTGTCTGCTGGAAGGGCAGGCCTGCTCAAGTGCAAAACAGAATCAGCATCATGCAGAGATATAGGTATTGTCCGTATATCACCGGAATTTTTTTTCCAGACACTCACTTAGAAAGTCTTAGAAGTGCTAGACTGGAACCCTCAGGACCACATATCACATGAGCTATGCTGACTTCCTGTCTTTTGGACCAGTCAGGAGTGCCCTCTCGAATATCAGAGACTCCCAGCCATACCCGATACTCACTTAGGTCTGGAACACTGAAAAGACACAAGAATTAATACATAGAAAAGAAACTGTCCCACATTTATTAGTCTCCACTGAGCAGTCTGATCCAGGCAGGGAACCAGAGTCAGCTGTGCCTGTGTGAGAAGGAATACATACAACCCGAAGGCATAAATCTTGTTTTTAATACACTGAGCCTATAAAACAAAAGTGCCTGAACAGCTGAAGGTTAAAGCAAACAAGAGCAAACACAGAAGTTACCATGAGGAGAAGCACTGTCTGTCAGTAAGAACCCACTCCTCTCGTATTAGTGAGCCGCCACACCAGTGTACTGATCTGGAAAGAACACAAAACAAAAATGACACGTGATGGACTAATCTGAGACATCAGCAGCTGTGGAATACTGTGCATGACCTAATTCTGTCCTTGTTTTACTGGAGGAATTCAGAGGAATCCAATTGATCCTCAGATATTTGTTGAGAGACACATTTTATTATACTGTGACAAGCCAACAATAGTGCACTACATGGGCTGTTGTACATTTAGTAAGGTAGCAGGCAGCCGTTTTTGGTTGCTCTTAACATTAAACATTTCAGCTTGAGAAAAGCACCGATGTGCCATTAAGTAAATGAAAGGAGGGAGGTATTTTCTGATTTTCACATGGTTACATTTGAAAATAAATGTATCCACACCTCTGAGCAGCCCTGCAGAGAGGTGGCACCTTGCCAAGTTTTGCGTGAAGGGCTTGTCTGCCCTGCCTCTGTGTGTATGTGTTGTTGCATGTCACAAGTAACAAAACTTATTTGTTTGTTTTTGTCATGTGTAACTTTGCTGTTTAACTGGTGAACAAAAACAGTTTTAGCTAAGCTCAGGTGATTTGGTGCCATCATGATAATTCAGTCTCAAACTGCATTTTTGGCACACTGCCTTTGTTGTGTCATCGCTCAGTTTATTGTACTCACACTCAGTTAAGGCCTTTGGCATGCTGTTTTTCTGGAAAACTGAAAAGTGTGATCTTTACTGATACTAATACAAATAGGTTTCATTGCATTGATAATCATGATATGGCATGATATGATATGGTTTCTATGCTTGTCTGTTAATGTAGAAGTTAAAGTTTATATCTGAAGTGAATTCTAGTCCTCTGAAACAACATTTGAACCCTACACTTTAAAGTGAAAGAAGGGAAATCAGGGGTGTCTTGAGCCAGTTGCTCTGCAGTTGTTCCCCAGAGATAGAGTGAAATGTGTAGAATGCTAATAAACGTCATACCCTTTCTGAATGCTGATCATCCAGCTGCCATCTGATATGCGCACCGGACCTCCTCCCACAATTCTGGTCCTTTTATGGACAAAACACCCCACAGAGGACAGCTCACCTGAAAAAAGCACATACAAAGCACACACATAGAGTACACTCCTAAACAATAGATATAAATTTAATCATGAATATGTATTCACAGGAACAGACATGTAGTTAATCTTGACATATTGTTTACACACTCACAATACAAGAGGTGCTTGAGATGCTTAATGATCCAACATAATCATCATTAGATGATAGGCCATTAATTTGGGTTATTATTCAATAGGTTCACACAAACATAATTTAATCTCCAGAACTGAAGAGAGTGGGGATTCATCCTCTCTTGTGGATGTAAGAGCAGCACACAAAACCAGATGCTACCAAAGCAACATAATGTCTACATTGTGCACTGTAATAGCAAGACATAAAAATGACTCCATTGACTTTTGAAGGCCCATTGCTAGTTGTTGTGGCTATCAGATCAGAAGCTTAGCAAACACACATAAGTTGAAAGAGACACTCACCCAGTGGAATGCTGTTTTGTGAAGCATCACCTGCAGAGGAGAAGAGGCAAGCAAGTTACAAAGGAAACCTCCCACAGTGGTGTTAATTTCACAGTGGTAGTACAATACAGCTGTGTTTGACTGAGCCAGATTCATCAGGATCTATTAGGGACATTTGAATATAATCATGTTTAACCATGAATCGTTGTATTTTTGTCTAAAACAAGGCATTCAAACAAAGTGTGCACCCTTTTCTACAAAGCCTGCCATGTTGCACTGCATTAGCTACATTAGCCCACTGGCATTTTCTTACACTATGTTGAGAGCCACCACAGGTTCCTATGTATGCTTGGGCAGCGATCTGCAACTTTACCACTAGTTGGCAATAAATGACATACACTGTTCCTTTAAATGATTTTGCTATAGTTATTGCTTACAGTTCTGTCTAACATGGCAAACATTATTTTGTCAGATGGATTGTTATAATTATATTCATATGTCCAAAACATAAGAATATTGTTTACAAACTGTTATGCACTATTATCAGCAAATTAATAATTTTTATATTTCAATTCACCAGATGCATACAGTCATGATGCCTCTGACTTATGGTCCAAGTGGAAATACCTAGAAAGACACCCTGCCCCTCCCAGTCTTCCTGATGAGTTGTGGATCACACTGACCTGCAAGTGTAGACAGACTTACACACTGAAAATGAAGTGTGTGTGTGTTTTCTACACTATCTACACTAAAGCTACATTAGTTGAGTCTTTGATCTACAAGGCCACACTGTCTCGTGGTATGTTCTCCAAGTATGTCCCTCTAAGCAAGATTGTGCACCCCTACTGTATGAAGGTATTGCGTATACATGCATCTGTGGACTCACATGGTTTTACATTGCAGTAGTCCCAGGGTATGGCAGAATTGTTGGTGTAACACCAGGGACCGTGTTTATCTTTATCAGGATTTCTGCAGTAGTTTCCCTCCAGGCTGGCCATCAGCATGCCCCTCTCACCACTGGACAAACAGAAAAACAAGATTCCTTGACTAATCTTCCATCAGCAGTCAGTATGCCCTTAGGATACTGTTCAACAACAAGTTTTTTTTTCTTTGAGGAGGTCTAAAAGATTTTCCTTTGATATTTAACAATTAGTAAAAGCTGATTGAATTTATCCAGATAGGATCTGAACAAAATACACATCTGTGTAAGCTCTCTCCCTCCAGACAAGATGAGGAGGCGATTTGCAGAGGAATTACTCATTCAGACAGTATTTACCCACCTACATTCACATACCTAATACAAGCCCATGCAGATGTATCCCACACATGAGTGTATACTCATAAGTTTTATAGAACCACAAACAAAATTCTTTCTCAGATTAAATTGTTCACTATACATTGGACAACTGACATGAAGAAGACATGCAATAGAGGGGATTCTGGTTACCAGATCACAGTGATACAGAGTTTCAAATCTGTGTGTTTATGTGTATTATATTTCTGGCACAGCAAGCTGTGACTCCCTAACCCTGACTTTTGACCTATAGACAGCATCCAAGCAGTGGAGTTGAGCAGCTTTGAAGTGTTCCTAAAAAGGAGGGGTTTGGGGTCGAAGGTCAGAAGTGAAGTGTATATCCCCCAGCCAAGTTATCAGTGAGAGTCATTCCTGCTGAGTGAGGGCATCTTCAAGGAAACACTTTTCTAACTTCTAAGAGGTGCTGGGGGGGTGGGGAGGTGGGGGTGGCTAGACATGGTACCTGCAGGAGCTGTTTTGTCGTCTGAGGACCAAGAGGCTTAACTTGATCTGCTAACAACAATAAGATTTAACTAGAGGTCAGTAATAAGTTGCCTTCCTGTATTACCACCATGTTTCAAGTTTGCACACATGGTTTCCTGGAACACAGACGCATCCTATTGCTTAAGCTTGCACCGACTTTCCAAGACCTGTTTTTGAACCACATAAAATATGCATGTTTTCTACTCTTATTATCTGTGTTTTTTTAAACACATTCTTGTCTCTTACCAGTTATTTAAAACATTGTGACATTCTAATCTCTATTGTAGACTTATTTTAGTGATATTTGTTTGCAGTATATTAAGTTTGCAGGTCTGTTTTGGACATCACAGTGGAATTTGGGAAAGATATTAGGATATTAGGATATTAGATGTTAGGAAGTTGCAGGGTTCCAGTGGGCCAACCTGTTACTGTGGTCTCTCCAGGGAGCACAGGGCAGGTTTGATCTAGTCCTTGACTGCTGTCCATGGTAATTCTCTCCAAAACTTTCATAGCAATCTGTATAAAAACAAAAATAAAATGAGACATGCTTTCCCGACACATGTCCCACATACAAACATATGAGAGCTTAGAACAAAAACATGCAAAACAGACTCCACAGGCATCCTTTACCACTTTAAAGGGCAGCATCATGTACAGAACACTGTTAGACAGAAAACAAGAACAACTAAGAATAAAAGAATAAAGGATACTAATGGAAACAGCTCCTAGATGAACATTCATGGTTGTCATTGGATCTAGAATATGCAAAGCTGAGAACATAAAAGAAGTCTTCCACAATGATGCCTTAGAAAAAGTATGGGTCATAAATAAGTTCATGAAGCTGTGTGTGTCACCCTGCATTTCATTTCTATATGGGAATGTATTCAACCCTCCAGGGTAAGCCACAACACAACCTCAGAGTGGGTTTATAATCCCGATGCAAGGGCACACAATCTCAAAGAAAGATCCCCTGGGAAATCTGAATTTGTGTACTCAGCCATAGATCTACATCTTTTACTTCCAAATCTGTTGCTACCCCAGAAAGAATCTCAAGCAGCACTAATCCGTCCATTCCATCTTTCACTGTCCAGTGAGACCTGACCATCCAGAGCTGCTGTCAGATTTTATTTATGGTGAGACGCGGTGGTCAGTCCTTCCCACAGTCATATAGGGCTACAGATTTCCGTAGGGACCAAGAAAACATGGTTACAAACCAGTATGTGTGGTTACAGGGTCTCATACGAATTCACCAGTTCACAGAATATGAAAATACCCTGTATTTCTGTGGCTCAAATGAAGAAAAACATCAGTCTTTTCCTCGCTACTACCACTGTCAATTAAAGATGCTGAGACTCTCACCACTGGCAGGCTTGTTTTGGGTGCCACACTGAGGGATATTGCTGCAGAACATTGTGCGGACTCTTGGGTCTGTAGTGAAGCACCAGGGGGATTCTTGACCATCTGGATTCCGGCAATAGTTCTCGCGTAGGTCTCTGGAAATCACAGGGAAAATCATCCTGCATTCTGTTTGGATATAAGTACATGCTTGTGGGTGAGTGAGTGGATGGTTGCCTCTGACTCACTTGCAGGGGTAGGCTTGAGGTGTGAATGTGTGGTTATGGGGATACTGAGAGTCCCAGCGTTGGCAGGTGAGTCCAGTGGGTATCACATCTACTGTTCCCCTGTATCCCTCACCTCTCCCCTGGTAACACTCAGTTGTTTCCACCACATTGCTTTTAGGAGGTGTTTCTAAAAGAGAGCAGAAATAGAAATATAGAAAAAAGTCATAACTTTTCTACATGGACAGAATTGAAATATTGAATGATAGTTGTGTTGCTACAGACTAAATTGTACATTAGTGGACATTTTCACATGATGTTTTTGCATACGTAAGTATGTCTCCTGGAAGTAGTTTGGTTTGTTAATTTATGCTGTGATTTGCATATAACTGAATGAACTTTCTGAGAGTGAGGTAAACTTAAGATGAACTATGGCACTCCTGTAGACTTGGTGAATTGCAATTAAAAAAATACTTTGATAGCATACCAAAGACATTTGCCTGTCATTTGTAAGACTATTTTTTTCTTTGTGTTTTCCTACTAGAGGTTCCTGGAATGTTCACAAGGGTAAAAGTCGCTTCTTTGTGCTGTGCTTTGCATTTCTACAGTGTGACCAGGAAGAGTAAGCAAATTATTACACAAATGTTGTAAAGGGTAATAGTCTTGGGGTGGTGACCATGATTCCCCAGTCACATGAGACAGGATTTTATCTCCCAGCTGTTCGCACCAAATGGTTCCTGCATTTTTTTCTATATATTTCCACCCTCACGTTTTTCATTATAATGAGAGTATAAAATATTATTGTTATACACATGCAAACAATTACAAAATATTACAGTAATGAGTTCATGGTTCCGTTCAGTGAAATGGTACATTTGTCATAGTGTGTTGGCTTGGTGGAATGCTTACCACAGAATAACTCCCTCTTTGGGTGTGGAGGGCCCAGTGTACAGTGTAACTGGGAAACAAGGCGTCAAATCTTATCTGTGCAACTTTGCTTTACAAAGACACTAATTACACAGCCAGTTCATTAGCCTGAGCACTGTACACGACTGTAACCAGAAATGTGTAAAGTTGGAGTTCTTCAAGTCTCTAAAGCGGATATTATCTGCTCATACAATGTCTAAAAATAGATCTAAACTAGTTTGACAGTAAACAAAAGAAGAGGCCCTGTCAAAAGAACACTTTATTTCTCTCTCTCTTGCTCTGTCCTCTCTGCCTTGTTTTGATTAAGACTAACTGGGTCGTAAACTTGGTCTATTCCCAAAACAAATCCCATATCAGAGAGCAAGTGAAAGAAGGACAGAGAGCACAGGGTGGGAGAAAAGTTTTTGGAGGGGAGAAAACTGGGGGGAACAGTGAATCTCTGAGTCTGTATGGAGGAGTGCCATCTAGTAAACATGATGCCAGGACTGCTGATGATTCTAGCAGCCAGTCATAGACTCAGGAGAAATAAGCTGAGCCCAACAATAACACCAGATCCATCTCTGTTTTATGTTCTTGAAGCCCACAGTGGTTCTCTCTGATGTCGTCACTAATTGCAGGGTCAATAAAGCATACAGTATTTGCTGGTTTACTACAAATGCAAAGACACACAGCAAATAGAGCCAGATGTGATGAACACACAGAGTTCTTACACATCATTCGAGAACGAATGGTAATGAAAGCAATCTGCTGGTAGTGTGTGTGAGACCCTGGTGTTATGTCTGTATGTGTTAAAGCAGGTTAATGTGGAGCAGCATCTGAGCTCTGTTCAGCTTGACTATGACACGTAAGAGCTGGCACAGAATAATAAACAACAGGTCAATAGCACAGGGTGAAAATAAACATTCTAGTTATTACAGAAGACATAACAGGGAGCCAACCCTAAGAGGGGAACTCTGCCTGTGTGTATTCCATGGTATCAGCCAATAAGAGGGAGAGGAGTGGTGAAATGAAAGGTAAAGGAAGTTGTAAATTCTGGCACAGTCAGTCATACTTCACTGGTCTGTTTTGAACACAAACACACCCACTCACAGACATGAATAGATCCCCATTTAACATGCATGACAAATGCTAATGCATTCAACCACACACAAACAAACATGCATGCATGCTTACCGCAGACTTTGATGTTGCAGTACTCCCACGGTGTGTTAGGGTCTGTGGTAAAACACCAGGGTCTGTGGCGTCCATCTGGGTTCCTACAGTAGTTATCATCTAAACCTTTGTCAGGGTACCTAATACAAAGCATGCAGAACAACCAACTCAGTGTGTGGAAAAAATAATATCGACAAATATTGCTAAATCACAGATTGTTTTCTAGCTATGGCTAATACACTACTGGAAGAAACTTTGGGCAAGGCTTCCACTGGGAACTTGTATTTTACAGAATTGATTTCTGGTAAGTAGAGATAGAAAAATGTCAAGACTGTGCCAATACACCACTTTAAATTATTGTATAGGCTGGTGAAAACACTTATAGCTGATCAAAAGCTGTGCATTAAGATTTCAGAAT
>JAVQJX010001365.1:0-27326 GCA_036025115.1 Ambassis agassizii | reverse complement strand
GACAGACTGTGTCTCTCTTTTTGAACACACACACACACACACACACACACACACACACACACACACACACACACACACACACACACACACACACACACACACACACACACAGTCCACTGGCCATGCATACACACAATACACACATCTGTTTTCCTGTCATCAATCTCCTAACTCCACCTAGGCTGTTTTGAAAGTGATAAATTCAGCCATTTAATATCCATAATTAATAATTTATTACACACAGTATGCCACAGATTTAGATTAGGTAGTATTTTATCTAGGTAATAGTCGTATCCTTCAAGGTCACTCTGAATGTTTTTCATTATCCTGTCTGACTTAATATCAACAAAGCTGCTCAGCTACCTATGTGACTGTTTGTTAGGAAATAAAAAAAAAGAGTGACTGAGATGTTCATTTATGTTTTTGTTTAATTATGTCATCTGTTCTGAGTGGTTTTGCCATATGGTTTCAACAGCAACATGTCCCCACAACGGATGAAAAAAAAAAACATCATCCCAGTAGTATAAATATCTTTTTTAAAAGGTGTTAAATGGTGCAATCTCCGCAGCACAGACTGCAGACTGTTCCACCCAAGAAGATAAGAAGATAATTAGTTTCACTTTTTTGCATCAAAAACGCTTGTGTGTGTGTGTGTGTGTGTGTGTGTGTGTGTGTGTGTGTGTGTGTTATTTAAAAAAGAACTGGCAGCCCCCACAATGAGCACTTAGCACTGTGAGTAATCCTTTAAATATCATCATAAAATATTCTGAGGAATCAGCACCTACTGTTATTGGTATCATAGCTGAAGGAGCAACTGTTTTATTTTTGGTGAGTTGTTGCAAATCCACGAGTGAAAATAATACACTGCTGATAGCCAATGAAAAGTGAACAGAGGAGACTTTTCCAAACTATGTTCGTTTTTTTTCTCCCTTTTTTTTCTTAATGTAAGTCAACCAAGTTATCTTGCTGTCATCCCCCTCCTCTCTCCCTCCTGCCTGTCTTTCTCCTCTCTCTGTGTGTCTCTGAAATACACACATACTCTCTACGCACAAAGGAGGGAAAGTGTCACTATGGAAACAAGGAGGCGAGATTCTAAAAGCTACCTCTTGAGACCAGAGTTAAGACAACAAAAAGGAGTCCACTGTGTGAGTGGCAGAGAAGCAGCAATATACACAGCATCTATACCTCTCCCTCCTGTTCTACCACTGTGAATGTCATCACCAGCCACCTTGTCAGCCTTTTTACCTTTCTATTGACCTGTATCCCACAATTCTTCATTTACAAGACTGTGTATGTCTGTATAGTCATATAGCCTACAGTATACTTTCTTTGGAGCTGTGCCTGCAGTTAAATGCATGTGGCTCTGTGAAACAACCCTGTGTGTGTGTGTGTCTGTGTGTGTCTTGGGTGTAATATGCACCACACATTTCTTTAATAGGGCTAATCCATTTTAATCCCACCTGCCACAGTTACCTTACAATGATGAATGTAAGCCTAAATGAGTTGAGACGCAGAGAAATGCCCGCGGGAGACAGAGGAGGAGGCTGGGAGGTAGATTTAGTCTCTATATGTGAGTGTTTGTCTTTGTGTGCTATTTTGTGTGTGTGTGTGTGTGTGTGTGTGTGTGTGTGTGTGTGTGTGTGTGTGTGTGTGTGTGTGTGTGTGTGTGTCCGTGCGAGCCTGTGCGTGTGTATTTATTAACGTTTCTGCAGAGGCTGAAACAGGTTTTTCCTCGCTGCTCTGTTGAAGGCTATTTTCTGCGGGTCTGCAGGGTCACTGCTGTCCTTAGTGATGTCTCCTTCAGCTGTAATCAGCACCATGGACAGCAACACCAATCTCCACCATTGCAGGCACCACAGCAGGCATCCATCTCAATAGACTCAAAGAGGCTCCCTGTGCTTAGCTCCTTTCCTTTTTCATTCCTGCTGATCTAAAAGAATTGGATAGGTGAAAGCAGGCTGCCCATTAGGCTTCAGTCTTGATGTGCTCATTCAGTCCTTGATCTCTAACAGGAACAGAGAAGAAGAGGAGAAGCTAATTGTGAAAAAGCTGCAGGCAACCACATCTATTAATAAAAACTTCTATGTATAACTCCTAGTGGATAGTGCTTCATTATGAAGGGCAAAATACGGTAAAGGTCCAAACTGTTGTCAATAGAAGCAGTTAGCATGTGTGCTGCCGGCATCACTCACCTGTGGTGGTTTTTTGAGAAATAGCACCAATATTAGAAAGAAAAAAAGATAAGGAGAGATAAAAATAATAGGAGAAGGGGAGGGAGGGATAGGAGGAGTATACTACTGTACAGAGTGGGTGGTGGAGCTAGGGTGAGAGAGGGAGAGATAGGAAGAGTGAGACAGAGAGAGACAGAGGGAGAAAGAGAGAGAGAGAGAGAGAGAGAGAGAGGGTGCAGATAGCGGGAGGGGAAAACCTCCTCTCTGAAAGGGATGATGTCAGTCTCTGCAGCTGAGCCCCGGTCCCCGTCTCGATAGGGTGAAGACTCTCTCCTCCAGACTGGCAAGAGAGACATCCACAAAAGGGAAGGCAAAGGGTGAGAGGCAAACTGAGGGGAGAAGGAGAAGGAAAGTCTGCTGAATGAAATCCTGCAGGTATGTATCTCACATTATCATCCATCTTTGAGTTCATTCTTTAGTGTCTTTTGTTGCGTGCTGCCTGCCATTATGCTATAAATTGCTGCTTGCAACTCACTTGTTTAAAGTAATTATCATGTTTTTAGAATGTGTCACAGCAAACCTGAGGAGTGTGTGTGTTTCCAGTGTACACTTTTACATCCCAGTCCCAACCCCTGTCTGTTGTGAATTTGTGTGGGCGTGTATATTTTAGTGGGGGTGTGGGAGGAGAGTGTTCCCTCTATGAGGGGCACGGATACACACAGACACACACACACACACACACACACACACACACACACACACACACACACACACACACACACACACACACACACACACACACACACACATTAGTGGAAAGTTTTTAATGAAGAGGAAACTGCTGTTTCCAGTCCTCTGGGGAGGAAAACAGATTCAATTATTCAAATCCAAATCAGACGCAGAGACCCCATAGCAGAGGGCATGACAGAGATTTGAGATTAGACTAGAAGGATTTTGTGCAACGATAAACTATTGACATGGGGGAAAAATGCTTTTTTTTGTCCGTTTTGTCATTGTTATAGAGGTCTTCCTCTGTCTGCATGAGGGATTTGCCAGGTTAAAACAATGCCTTCTGGGAAATTGGTGGCCAGAGAGGCGACATAGCTGTGGTGAGTCATCCTGTAACATCTGTCACTGACACCTCTGGTTCCCACTTTAGATTACAGGTTTTGCTTATGCGTATGGCATAATGCCATTGTCAAACCTGCTAATTCACGCCCATTACACACAAGTTCAGCCAGTCTGTAGCATACGTTACAATATACAATATTGATTTTCTGTTGATTAGTTATGAATGTCACAGGCGAACATTCAGACAACAGTGTGTGCAGGGACATTTTCAATAGGCAACAAGAGATGACACTGACATCTCTGTGTTGGAGAATCCTTGTGCACGTGTGCACATGTGTATATGTGTGTTTCATTTCCTTTGTCTGTCTAATGAACTCCCAGGACATCAGAAAAAAAAACACAGAGAAGGTCACAGACACATTTCACCAGCAACCATCCATTTACACACTTAGGCTGTTGGCATGTCACTCAATTAGTCACAGCGTGGATTACATTCTACAAGGGGCTCGGGGAGAGAATCACAGTGGAAATCCAATTTTGTGCCACATCAAATGTCAAGGTAGATCCTTCAGATCCTCTGTGATAACCACAGAGACAGTGGGAGGAGTAGCTAAGGTGCACGTTGTGGAGGTGGAGGAGCGGGGGTGGGGGATGGGGAGTAATAAGGGCTGTGGGAGGAGAGAGTCTCTGAGGTACGTGAGGAATGCCTACTGGTCACCAAGTCCAATCTTTGGATATGAAAGGCTATTTTTACCATATGTGCAATATGAGAAGTCTCTTATATGCATAATTGCAGTTTTAAAATGTCATGAAGTGCCATCAAGAGATGAGCATTTATTCCTTAGTGCCTGACTGAGTTATTATCTCCTCTGTCATGAAGCTCCAAGAACTTGGAGAGATGGAATGGCGATCTGTGCAAAAGAGGCAGACCTAAAAATAGAAATTATTCAGGCGACCTTATATGTAATTAGAAAACTAAACTTGCATCAGCTGTAGCAAACTTTCTTTTGAATGAGCTGTGTGTCCTTTGTAAGACCACTGCCGCTGGAGGCTGCAGTGCTCCAGTGCTCCAGTTGCTGCAGACACACACCAACAGGCTTTCATTTGTTTGCATAGCCCCTACAGAGCAACCCCATTTATTTAGACCTGGAACATCAAACAGGTACTTTTAGCTATTGTGTACTGCCTGTTCCCTCTGTGCTGCTAAATGGAATGACAAATGGTTGAGTTGATAAAGGCTCCGCTGGCATTAAGGGACCACGACTTCCTGGTAAGAGCCCATTAATTAACAGGTTCTTGGCTTTACTTTAATGCTTTGTCTTCCCCTCCATGATACACTTTATCTGCTCATTTTCCCAGTAATTCCGATGTTACTACTGCCCTAGTTCCTTTGACTCCTATTTCAGGTTGTCCTATGGGACTGAAGATTCCCTGCTCACTCCCACTTGAGGATTTTAAGGGGGTACGCAGTGTTTTGATAGTTGTCAGGCAAAATTGGATTGATGTCTTGATTTCAAAGATTTCTTTGTCCTCTTTGTTCACACCGGGGGAACGTGTTTATGTTGAATTATTCATACATCCTCGCTGTCAAACACAAATGATTTCAGATATCATCCCAGTGGAAATACATCACAATTTCCCACTCTGTGTGTGTGCCGAGAGGGATGCTCAATCATTCCTTCCCATTTTCCTCCAACAAATTCCTCCTCATCCATCCATCTATTTATCTCGCTGTGATGGCTGAAACCTCCACATTCCCAACAGAGGCGACCCGAATGGCCCCTCAGCCTGACTGTCATTACCGCTGACCAGTAGCCCATCTCTATCTGCCCCTGATCTCATGACCTCCCTGAGAGGCAGCCAACAGCACACACCACAGCAGCTAGAGAGGAGGGAGCAAAGGGGGAGGTGAGATGGCAGGATGGAAAGTGGGGAGATAGAAATGGAAGGGAAAGAAGGAAGAATGGTGAGTGGAAAGGTGAGCAGGCAACAGGGACAGAAGAAAAGACGTAGGGTGGGTAAGGTTGGGGAGAGATGGGGTGATTTTTTTCAAAGCAGGTGAAAGACTGAGATAAAGAGTGAAAGAAGAAGAAAATAGGCAGAGCCAAAAAGAGAAAGAGGGGGTGAGACCCTGAATTGGAAATTGATGGCGAAGAGAGAAGAAAAGCAAGAGAAAAGGAAGAACAGGAAAATGAGGGTGGTGGCAGAGAAAAATAGATGGAGGGAAGAAAGTCAGGGATCAGATGAGGCAAGGAAGGCAACTAAGAAATGGAGTGAGAGGGAGAGAGAAGAGATGCTATTTCAAGACCATACTTACTGATAATGTCACTCTACTTCAAAGTGCAAAGCGTTCCTGTCATGCTCCTGCATGACTGTGCCTCTGGAGAATTTCCTCATAGATCAGATGATAAAAGGATGCCTGACAGTAGGTTGTGTGGGGCTCCTACTCACTCTGTGTGACACTTTCTGGGCTAAACTGTGACAAAATAAACTGAAGCCTCGAATTTAATTTTGTCTTAATCAACCACAGCTCCTGACTGGTGGCCCCGAAGGAGATTCACTGTTGCAGGGGAACCAAATGCGCTACAAGGGTTCAGGTAAAATCCAGGCACATTTAGTATCAGATTTTTTCCAGAAAACTAGCAGAACAACAACAAAACTCAAAAAAAGAAACTTATATAAAAAACTTATAAATACACAAAGAGGACATGTCAGTGTTGTTTAGCTTCAGTCAGAATTGTTCATTTTGACATGTTAATCACAGGCATTTCATTTACAAGTCAGACGTCACTGAAGTCATCAATCATGCAGCCGTCAGGCACCACACTCATGACTGGTCAAGATTCCTGCAGTGTAATGAATTTAACACTAGCTCAGAGATTGAACCATGCAGGCATGGTCTAACTGAATATATAATTTAATTTGCTAATATTCACAGAGACACTCTGGCAGGGGTGTTGGACTTCTCAGTAATTACATAGGTTTTAACATGAGAGCAAACCTTTTTTATAAATATATTTCTGTATTTTTAATTTGTGTGCCTAAAATGAAACACATTGTGATTCCCAGGAGGTCTTTTCTTGTGTAATTAATGTTGATACTACAGCCATTACATCAATGGCATCCAATTAAGGACATACACACACACACACACACACACACACACACACACACACATTAACAGATGGTCCACCATCCTCCCGGCCTGGCCCTTTTTATTTTATGCTGTGAATCCATAAATGTGATGGGACTCAACAGTTGGTCTGGATGAAAAGAAGGAATTACACCAAAACCCCAAAACATGTGAGGCACCATTTTGACTCAGTAGATATTTAACAGCGTGTCAGCAGACCGCAACAAAAAGGGTTTCAACAGGGGATCGGTGAGGCAATCAGCAAATGCTAACCAAATTATTTGCAATTAATAAACTGCCAATCAAATTATGCACCTGTGGGAAAACATTCACACAAACAGCTGTTAAGACTCGTGATGGGCACACTAAACTGTCACACACAGAACTGACGAAAGCATCCTGTCAGAATGTGATTAACTATGAGACCAGAGTGAATAATGCAATCTAAATACAATATATTCTGTATGTATATTCTGTCTATTCTATCTGTGGTCTGGTTAGATTATTTTCTGTCAATGAATCTATAACCAATCCAAAATAAATGATAAAAATATATTAAATAGCTTCAAGTAAACCAAGGGGGAACTGTGACATTTAACACATAGTAACATATAGTTCAAGACCATTACTGTATCACAATAAAGGTCACGATGCAGAACACCTTCAATGTACCTCTATTCATTTACATCCCTCAGATACACAAAGCAGACCAGAGAATGTGGGATCAAAGTCTCCAATTTCCTGCTTGCTTTATTTTCAGTTGCGTCATTGAGTGAGTCCAAAAATATGTTCTTTATGGCTGCTGCCAAACCAGTTTTCCCACTAAATTAATTAGAGCAGCTATTTCAACAACACTGTGGCTCCACACTTCCACTGAATCAACACATGCGCTGATGGCTACACGTAGCATGTTTACAGAAAACACCAGTGTGTTCCTAACACCTTGTGAAATTTCTTTCAAAATAAGTGACAAAATAGTTACGAGACATTATGAAGTTTGGGCATGTGTAACTGTAGATCCATGACTTCACCGTGTGTACAAGTCTGATTAAATCTTCAAAAGAGGCTGAATTTAATTTCAGTCAGCACTTAAATACTAAACTCAGCAAAGCAAATCACCTCCTGTCTGTTGTCCTTCTTTTTCTTTTCTCAGGTCTTGTGATAATTCAGCAGCAGACATGAGAACACTACTCTTCTTTGTATTCCCTGTGTGTATCTATATACATGCCACTGTGTAGTATGGCTTTTTATTCCTATGTGATGATGAAAGATGTTCATGTAGGAACAGAAGCCATTTTACATGTGGTGAGAAAGCAACATGACGGAAGAATGACACAAGAGGAGGGCTGCCTGCTCTTACAGCGCTGGTGGAGACCAACATATGGCTCGATGAATGTTAACTGCCTTTTTCTAAATGTTTCCCTGTAGTAAAGATACTTTTATGCTCATCTTTCAGATGATGAGTGAGCTCATTTGAAGTACTGATCTAAAAACAAAAAAATGAAGTCAGACTTTGTTGTGTGCGCACCTGTTTTTGCCTCTAGGCTCAAGCAGCTTCCACTGCTTGCAGTGTTTGATGCATGTGGTGACAGCTGCCGTCCGCAGGGATGGAAACAGGAACATTTGCAAAACATGTCATGAACAAAGGAAGAAGGAGCAAGGAGAGACCAATACAGATCTTTAATAACCAACTATAAAAGAGGCACTTAGTGAACCACTTTACAACTTGCAAGAGGCACTGTATTTCCCTTTCTTCTCAATCTGATTCATTTTGCACATTATTAAAATAAAACTTTGACATGAAGCATTACAACAAACAATAATCTACCTACAATATTATACAATATAAGATACATACAGTATAAACAACATAAAGCACCTTTGTTGTTCTAGTAAATACTATTCATAATTAAAGATTTGGAGTTACAGACACAGATGATTGAGTTTGTAATTTGTGTGTGGTATTATCAGTGCATGGGAAGAACTCCAAATACAGGTCTTGGGACTGTAATGTCCATGTATGCACCTGAGTTTATACAATGGAAGCTTTCCTAATTTTGTGTTCTATCAGCCTACATATGTATTACTTGGATGGTTTACACAGTATCTTTAATAAACTACAGTCAACCAGTAAAAAACAGTCAGGTGTATGTACTGTTACTGCTACAAATCTCCTCATGTTCCCTTCAGAGGACATTCACATTACAATTAAACACAACTGCAGCACCAGGTAATGTTTATACAAAAGGCTAATATGAATGTCAACGCAGTACAGTAAAGTAAAAAAAAAAAATACAAAATGAATATGTGGGAATCATGTATGAAAGGTGCAAAGACAACAGTCCAAGTCAGTTAGGACGCCATTTGGTCCTCTTGCAGGTTTAAATCATGTTATGAATGCAAAACCAACATGCATTTCTTAGAAAATATTTTACTGTATTTTCAAGTATTCTTTTTTTTACACTCCTTTAGTAAATGAAATCTCTCTAAAAAATGATTTCCCCCAACTAGCATATTCATTTTTTTTACCCAAAATTCATCTCTCATCTGCCATTCGTCCTCACATTTGTGTGATTAAAAACACATGTACAAAGAAGACATAAAGTGACTATGTAAGTATTTAACGATAGCATTTCACAGAAAAAAGCTGTGCAATCTCATTCACCATAATGAATTGTCTTTATAACTGCGAAAAAATTTACAGTCTCTTATTCACAGATCCCTCAACGACCCTCCCTCAGTTAATAGATTCTGATGTGTCCTTCCTTAAAGGAATCTTAAAGCTAGTGAGTTTTTGGCCAAACAGCTGGCTTAGGAGGTGATTCTGGGACTCTGCAGTCCGGTAGGAATGAGTCTCCATTGACCTAACCCCCATCTTTGGCCTAGATTTATTCAAAGAATTGTTCATGGGAACTGAAGACACTTTAGATATAGGAGGATGCAATGATCTTCCCAGAGGTCCCTTTTTGGCTTTATAATCCCCATTCTGGGGAGAAACAATCTCAGCTTTCTTTTGTGTGCAGCTATCAAGCAAACTTCTTTTTGACTGCAAACCAGAGTTTAAAGTCTTGCATTTGGAAACTATTTTGTTGCTGACTACATCGTCCCGTACTGATGACAGCACAGGGTACTCGTTGGGTCCATCTGACTTTCTTTGCAGAGATGGATTTACGCACTTGCTGGGGCGAAACTTCTTTTTGGCTCGAGAATCAACACCAAAATTCTCTTGTGTGACAGGAGAGGAAACCCTTTGCAGGCTGTGTGGGGATTTACTGTCCTTCCTTTTCTTCTGTGGTCTTGGAGATTCTTTGTCCTCACTTGGTGCTGAAGTATTGAGGGAAACCCTGGAGTTGGTGACTAGTGTTGGTTCTGTTGCTTTGGTGCTGCTTGCTGTAGAGCAAGTTTTAGTGTTGTCAATTGTTTTGGCTGGGGCGAGTTTATCTTTCATCTGCGTGATACTCTCCTGTTCAGCAGCATGAGAAGATATGTGCTGTTTATCTGCATCATTATAAGGAAATTTGGGTGTGTGATGCCACTGCTCGTCATCCCTCCGCTGGTCCATGACATCAGTAACAAATTCGGACTCCGTCATTGAAATGAGTTGCTTTTCTCTTAGGCTGACAGAGGAGCTCTCAGCAGGTGGAGAAGAATCTGTTTTCCCATCTGTTTCAGAAGTGTCATCTTGAGCAGAGCTTTCCTTTGCTTCAACAGGCTCTTCCTCAGCATCATAACTCTCTTTAGATGGTGAACATGAAGTTGTCTCATTCTCCTCTTTCACATCACGTGGTTCAGTAATTGATTTTCCCTTTCCCTCTTCATCAAGATTAGGTGATGGAGCCAGGTCAATGTGCTCTTTCTTGGGTGTAGCAGACTCTGATGAGCCTATGTGAATGCATTTTTCCAGCTCCACCAGCAGCTCAGAGTAATCCTCTGCGATGTCCTCAGTCTTCACATTTGTATTGTTTGTGTCACTGTGATATTCATTTACCATAGTCTGTGTGGAGTCGTCTGCTGTGGACACTGACGTTTTTGAAGGTTGTACATCAGAGTTTGGATTTAAGTGCAGTGAGCTTACGCTGGCTATGCCACTGTCGGAGCTATTTTCTTGCAGGCTGTCAGAGAGAATTCTCCTCTTCTTACTCGCAGGTGAATCACATTCATCTTCTTTGGATGCAGATACTCTGACAGGCCTAAGAACACCTCGGAATTTGAAAATTTTGTTTCCCCCTGACAGGTGCTTTTCCATGTGTCGATCAAACTGCTCCTTCTTAGAGAAGGTGTAGTTGCAGGTGCTGCATATAAAAGATTTTTTAATCACATGCATGACATCAGCACAGAGCTCACAGGTGTAAAGGGTGGTGTGTTTTGATTCTAGCTCGTCCACCTCTTCATGAGCTTGCTTCAGGTGTTCTTTGAGCTCCTGGGCCTCCTGATAAGAGACAGGACATTTGTGACACAGGAAAATCCTCTCCAGATTATGAACCACTAAATGTCTCTGTAGTTTGAATGGTTTGGGAAATTGCTTTCCACAGTGGTGACAGTCTCTTGAGGGGTCTTTGCAATTGGGATGCATCTCTACACTTTTCGGTGCTTCTGTTTTGTGGAGGACCTCCAGTGGGGTTAATGTGTGTCTTACACCTGATCCACTGCTGCTTTTAGCTTTGTGTTTTGGCTCTGCTGCCTCAGATGTGTTCCCCTCTCCCACAGTACCATCCGCAGCTTTCTCTTGCTCTTTTGTTGTTTTGCTCGGCTCTCTGTTTGTTTTGCTGGGGCGGTGCTGCATGATTGAAGAAATAAAGTTCTTCACTGCAGTTTCTTGCATAAAGCAGCCTGGGATGCTTAACATGGAGCCTTGAGTCTGACCTCTCCTGGCAAACTGTGTGGCATGCTCACGCAAGTGTTCATTGTACATCCACACGTCTGATATCTCCTTCAAGCACATTCCACAGGTCCAGATACCCGTCTTATTTTTGGCGTGTTTCTCTCTCAGATGATCTCTCAGCTGCTCCCTGGAGCTGAACTTGCGCTGGACACACATGTAACAGGTTGGAGGTGGAGAGGGGTTGTGGGAGAGTTTGTGAAAGTTCAGCTCACCCAGGGTAAGAAACCAGGTGAAACACACTTTGCACTTGTACTGCTTATCCTTGACCTTTATCCCTCCATCTTGTCGTTTCCTGCCTCGACGTTCTGCTACTTTATTTGTCTTTTCATCATCTCTGTTCTCCATGTCAACAGATGCCATTGGAGGGGCCACTGAGATGTCTTTATTAGTGTCAAAGAACTGAATCTCAGGGAGCTGAAATGTGGTGTTGATGTTTTGGATGTCGATACTGTGGAAGGTTTGGACCCCTTCTGGCTCCACAGCATAAGGGGCAACAGGAAGAGGCAGAGGGCAGGGTGTGGTTGGGACCTCTGGTTTACAAGTGTTGGGGTCAGAGGTTATTGCTGAGCCACCATTAAAGCCACTGAAGTCACTGGAGCTGCTCCATTCAATTGATGATTTATCAATTGTGCTCTGGAGGGGGTTTAAGACGTTGTTGCTGAGCTCTTTAATACTCTCATGAACCTCCTCCTGATCACTTTGTGGCTTAACATCAGCCTTTAATGTGCTGTTGTGACACATGTTCAACATGATAGCATCATCAATAGAAATGGTCTCATATTCACAGTGGTTAGCTGGATTATCAGTGAATGTCTGCTCAGCTTGTGTCTCCATGTACTGATCTTTGTTTTGCATGAATGTTTCAGGAGGATTGTAGTCAGAAGTTGCATTTGAATGAGGTGATAGCTTCTGTCTTTTGTTTTTTTTACTGTACACCCTTGGGCACTTTTTTCTTTTTGCCTCCTCATCTCTCGGGAACAGCTGGGAGAATGTGGTGTCATCGTCGAGCAAGGCCTTCAGCTCAGGACTAATGCTGGGAGGGCTGAGAGGGGACCCATTCAGACAGGAGAGAGGGTGCAATTTGTCTGAAGGGGCGCTGATGCTGTTTTTCTCACATTTGATGTCCACTGCCACTTTTCTTAGAATCTCCTGGGCAAGGCTCTCTTCTGAATCTTTCTCTTTACACACATCTTCCGCAGCCTTTCTGGACTCGTCACATACTCCAATAGTCTCCTTGTCTGCAGATGCAGCACCTTCCACATTATTATCTGTACACACTTCCAAATTTGCAATCTTTGTCATGCTTGTACATTTCATCTCCTCTGTCTCAGCTATTTGTTTTAGCTCTATAGTTTCATTCAGTACATTTGGTTCTTGTGTTGGAGTATTGTTAAAAGTCTCTGGAGTAACATGCTGAGGGAATTCCTCCGTTCTAGTAACACTGATTTTGACCTGGTCCTTGGGAGATGTGCTGAAATCTTGTAGTGTGCTGCTTTTGAATTCAGGGGTTATAGCTTGAAGTATGTCTGTTTTTAGTATTTTCAGAAGCTCATCAGAGAAAGGGTCAGCCTTTATGTTTACCTCGCTGTTCTTGTTCTTTCGAGCTTTGTTGTTCTTCTTTGCTTTTGCCGGCAGGAGAGGGGTTTGATGGCCTATTTCATCTGCTGCCACTGCACTTGTCTCAGTTGTCATTTCCTCCAGGACTGACTCAGTCTCTGCTGTTTTAGATATGAGAGAGCTACTTATCTCAGGCAGCGCATCTATTTTTGTTGGGTAACAGGTCTGTGAATCATCTTTATGTTTTTTCTCTGAGCCTTGTGATGCTTCATAAATAAGCATAGCTCCCTGATGGCTTGATGTTGTGCCCTGTGGGGCAATGTATTTTTCTGCTCTGACCAAATGTTTAATAGCCTTGTGTCTCTTTAACCCTGGCACAGTCCGGAAACACATGAAGCAGATTTCACACAGCACTTTACCCTGTTGAGCGCCATTCTGGCTCTTTGTTTGTGTTATTTCTTTGTGTACTTGGTCCATTGTTGAACACTGGCCAGTCTCTATTGTTGGTTGTTTCGCTGATTGGTCTGGTGTAAGAGGCATGTGTTCATTTTCACAGATGATGAGTGGCTTAGGAGTGGGCGGACCATCTGAAAAGTCTTTTTTGAGAAGTGTTCTGTCTTGAATGCAACCCTCTTGAGAATCTAAATTCTCTGTCTCAGCCTTGCTCAGCAGGTCAGCGTGTATGTGCAAGTGCTCAACAGGTTCAGTGGGATCATGGAAAACTTCCAGGTCTGTCTTGACATTACCAGCTGAGCAGTCTGTTCTTTTGATTTCAGGTGGAAGACCCAATGAAAAACATGTGAAGGTCATACTCTGCTGGAGGACCAGTGATTCCTCTGATGAATGTAGTTTAACTTCAGGGCCTGAGCTCAGTGACACGGCGGTGTCTGTTTCAGCTTTGTTAAAAATCAGTGCAGGGTTTATGCTCAGGTCACATGACTCACAGCCGTTCCTGGGTCTCTGCTTGACGTCTAGATTCTCCTCAGGTTTGCTGGCTGGCGATATTGGTATGTAGTCATATTGATTCAGGTGTGGAGGTTCATCCGAGATGCTGTTGTAGTTGAGAGGGCTGAGCTTGAAATCATAAATCAGATCTCCTTTCTCAAGGCCGCCTGATGCTTCTGCAGTGCTGCTCACAGGAATTGGAGAGGACATGGTAGCTTCAGAAGTGGTGATTTTACACTCTGTGATCCCTAAATCCAAGTGAGGTGGGCTTATCAGAGAGTACTCCATGTCACCTGTTGTGTTTAAAGCCTCTTTGACATTCTGGGCATCATCTTTGTTAATGGGGGATTTTTCATTTTGAACTGACCCTTGATCAATAGGTTTATTATTGCGACTAATATCTGACTCACAGGACTTCCCCGTGTTAAACTTCTTTATGGTTTTTTGGTGACAGGTGGACAAAAGAGGACTGACTGGTGGGGCAGTGTCTAAAAAGACACAGTGGCTGTCTTCCACTTCCTCTCTGCATGGTGAGTTGTGTTGACTTGCCATGAAGTCGACAGGAAGCTGCTCTTTAATGTCCTGGACATTTAAAAGCTCTTCTTGTTTCTGAATAGACTCAAAGACAAGACTTGTTTCAGGTTTTAATGAGTCATTAAAGGGAGTCATTTGGCAGGGATTGCTGTTAATGATGCCATCAGACCCTGAAAGGACCAACAGATTGCTCTGGGTGTCATGGAAGGGTGAGCAGTGACTTGTACTTTCTGGGTTGGTTTCCAACAATATTGGACTGCATGGCTTGTCTGTGATCTCCACTGACAGATCATTTGCACTGTATTTCTTTGGAGGGCTTTTACAAAGAGAATAGCCATTCAAATGTTTGTTTTTTAATGTTTTCTCTGTAACATTTTCTGAACATTCCACTTTCAATTCACTAATGTTTTCAGAATTATCGTGCTCATCAGTGGACTCTCGCTCCGCTGCTCCCTTCATCACATCTGCTACTTTCTCTCCAATGAGCAGACTGTGGTCAGCTGGAGCTGGTGATAATGGATGGCCATCAGATTGAGCAATGATACCCCTCACTGCTTCTTCTTCCTCTGAACCATCTGCAGTCACATATTCCTTGCTGTCACTATTGTTTTTAAACAACTGATTCGCATTGTCTTCTGCATAACTGGTCCCACAGGACTCGTCGACCACATGCGGGCCATGTGTCACCACAATCGAGCAGTGAGAAGACTCTGTCAAATTACTGTTCTCAGTGATATCCTCTGCTGATATGCCTTTTGTCTCCGCCTTGTAATCCTTGATGTCTGTGGGCTTTCTTGGCTGTGATGAAATTGGCTGGTTGCCATTGACTGTGGGGTCAGCCTTGTTGGAGAGAGATGCCTGTGACTCATTCAGAGTGAATTCAATTTCATCCTTCTGCTCATTGATATTTGGAAGTGATAATATATGCTCCTTTCCGGTAATTGCTTCCTTTTCACCGTGATCTTCTCTCTCAACTGCGTCAGCTGCCTGACATTCACTTTCTTGATGCTCTTGACTTGTGAGAGAGACAACACTCAAGTTCTTGTGTACTGATATAATGGGCTCTTTTTTGAATATGGAGTCTGAAATCACCTCAAGGCTTTTCATGAGATTTTCTGTGTATCTCTTCTCTTCTAAAATCTCTTCCTTTGTTTCTGTTGGAGTTCCATTTTCAGCACCTGTTGTGTCTGATTTCTGGTCATGGTGGCGCTGTGTGTATTCAATATGTGTGACCACATTTGCTGCGTGATCTTTTTCAGACACATGTTCAAGTGGCTCTGGTTTGCTATGAATTGGACTGTGGGGGCTATGGTGTTCTCCCATTAGCTCAAATTGGAATGGACCGGACCATGAGAGTCCAGGCTCAGTGAAAGGCTCTGAGTTCATACTTGACACAGGTACATCTATTGTTTGCAGAGGGCTTTCACTCTCAGACTCATCACCCAGACGTAAAGGTGAAAATTTGCTCATTTGCAGCTGCTTGGGTACATCCTCTGCTAATAATGGTGGACTTTCCAACTTAGTTGTCTGCAGCTGATTTTCCAGCTCATTCACTATTCTCTTTATCTCAAGCTCATCCTCTGATGCACAGCTGTTGAGATTTTCACTGTAGTCAATTATTTTCTCTGGCAGAGACAATGGAACATGATTGTAATCTGGCTTCTTTTCATTTGATTTCTCAGGGTTGCCTTTGTACTGCGATATCTCATCTGGTAGCACAGGGCTAACAATGAGATTCCAGTCTCTTTGTTCCAGGAATGGAGAGAAAGATGACACAAACTCTTCCTTTTTGTCAGCTGAGCTCTCCATTGAATGGAAACCCTCTTTCTGAATTGGCATCTCAGAGTAAAGGCCACTGTCAAATCCGGTGAGGTCCCCAAACATTGAGGAAGTGTCAAATGAAAGTGGGGATTTCATGAGTCCTTGCTCCTGATCCAGAGGGTAGGGCATGAGGTGGAGCGTGTCTTTTTGTATCAGGGGGCTTTGGCTTTCAGCTGGAGATAGGCACACCTCATCCATCAAAGAGGTGCAAAGAGATGCAGGCTTGCGCGTGTCTAGGTCATTGACTAAAGTAATGGGCTCTTTCACCATGCAGACACTGTCACTCTGTTTTTCAAGTGTGCTCCTGTCTGATAGCTCTGGCTGTGTGGCTTGGGGCCGCTCTCTTCTTTTGCCCTTTGTGTTTCTGTCAATATTGAAATCAGTTTCTTTGGTGATGGTGGGAGAGTGTGAATCAAACTGTAGTGTCTTGTTATCTGTGCTGCTACACTGTGTTGGCTCTTCTTTAGGGCACAGATTGTCTACTCTCTGCAGGGTGTTTCTATCTGAACTGACTGTTTCTTTTCCGTGAGACACAAGCTTCTCTCTGGATTTCACATGAGAGCTTCTTGTTCTTTCAGAGTTTTTCATTGAGTCTTTTGCTTTCTGTGATGATGACACTAGATCAGCCACTTCTGCATTTAAATAGTACTTCTTTGGATCCTCTGCACTGTCTTTGTTATCAGAATGAATAGCTTTGTCAGTATTGTATTTGACAGATTTAGTGAATGTCAGTGCTAGTGTGCTGGACTCTTTGAACAACTTCTGTGGGGAGGACCTTTTGTGTGTCTTATGTTCCGGAGACTCTTTCTTTTTGTCTGTCTTCCTCTCACAGTCTGAATCAGTGCGGTCAGTGCTTTTGGGGCTGTTGATACTATCACTCGAAACACTCACAGATGTGCTGAGTTCACTGCTTGTGGACGACCTGCTACCCCTCCTCCGGAGTCTTTGGTGAGAACTGTGTTTCTCAGGCGAGAGAGAAACCTCCTCGCTTTTTTTCATCTCAAAACACTCTTTGGACTCGTGTCTCCATGCTGCCTGGTCCCTCTCGCTTCTTGCTCGCCATTTGCACTCTTTGGTGTATGTGTATTTACACCGACTGCTTTGATTCAGTCGACCTTGACTTGCTATCTTTACGGGCTCACATTCATCATCTGAGTCAGACACATAGTCATATTCTCCAAACGCAGGGTTCTGCACAGTGGGTGTCAGTCGCTCCATCACCAGGGAAAACTGAAGGTTTTTGGTGCCTTTAACGTGGAGCTTATGGAGCTTATTTTTCTGTTGAACTATCTTGTGAATCAGCTCTTTGCTCCAGGTGCCTCCTCCAGTGCTTTTCCTCTTGCTTTCTTTCACTGCAGTCCTTGAGGTTGGAGACGTGGAGGCCTGTGGGGGCGTTGACCCTCGAAGTGCAGAGTTGTCCTGAAAGCTTTTAACACCGCAGCGCTCTGAAAACTTGCTGGAGAGGACAAACCTTTGTGTGCTTATGTTGTCGTCCTCGCTTTTGCACAGCTTCCTTGCCTCTTTCACTTTGCTGTCTTGTTCACAAACTGTTTCCCTTGAGGCAATTCTTGAATTTTTATGAGAGACTTCTTTTTTAATGTTAATTTTCTCATCTTGTTCCAAATTCAGAGACATTTTCTCAGCATCAGAGTCGTAACAATACTTTCCCTGTGTGAAAGACCTGTCATCAACTGCTTGTTTATTTTTGCTCTCAAAGACCAGGGATTCTTTCGTTTTCAGACATTGCTTGTTTGTTGATGTTTTGACAGTGGTGAGTTCATCATCAGCAAATGCATCAATGAAGCTGCTATCTATTTCTGCATTGTCTGACTGGTATCCCAGGCCATTCAATGCTTCTGTGATTAGGCTGTCTAATTTGGCATCCTCCATTTCCAGCTCAGGGAGAGGGACAGGGAGGTTACCTGCCCCAGAAAATAAGCTGAGTTTCATGGGATCATCTTTGCTGTCAACTTTTGAATCACCATCAGATATCAGTTCTCCATTTTTGTTGAGCCCCAACAAAGTCAGGTGAAGATCAGATGGACACCTTGACATGGAAACATTTGATGCTGATGGTACTTCTTTAGCTGGTTCTGTGTGAAACTTTCTGCTATCCTCCATCTTTGATATGTCTTTGAGGTCATTTTGTGCAAACGTGTGCTGAGAGCAATATTGCTTGTGGCCTAAAAAGGAAGCCAGGTTGTTGAAGTTCTGGTCACACTGTTTGCATGTCAGCAGCACATCTAACTGATCAAGATTTGCAGTGGCTAGTGAGCTGGCAAACAGGGGATGTGCAGAGTATGGTGGTGGAGGCTGATGATGCTCTACCCCGAAACTATCTATGTAACCTTTGTTGCCATCCATAGCTGTCTTTGGATGTGCACTGTTTAGCATATAACTCATCACATCGTCTTTGGTTCTGTCTGGTGGATAAGGAATGTTCCGTGGTGCATCAGAGTGAAACTGGTGAGGGTGAGTGCTCAGGTGGTCTGACTGTAACTGAGTTTTGCCTTGCAGCTGGTGATAGAATGCGTGAGGGGGGGCTGACTTTGTAATCTGACTATCCTCTGAGCTGATGTTAACAGGGCTGGTGGATGCTGGGGAGAGGGAAGAGCAGGTACTACTGGATGCAGGGTTGTGAACTGGGGAAGGCAAAGGGGATTCATAAGGTGACACCATCATCAGGCCCATAGGGGGGACCTGTAGTGGAGGAAAGCTATAATTTCTTGATGGCGCTGCTGGAAGAGACTGATTGAGTCCAAAATATACTGCTTTACTTTTTGACTCACATACTTGTGCGTGGCTCATCTCTACTTTAAAAGTGGACACTGTGCTACTGTTATGTTTTACAGTCTCCTGTCTTTGGTTCGAATACCCATCACTTGTTCTGCTGTTCTGAAATGAGTTTTTCAGGGAGCTATGTTTATGTGACTTACTGTCATCCTGCCAGTCAGAGGGGGAAACTAAGTAGGCCAATTTTTGATTGCTTATTTGCCTAGATAATTCAATGGCAGAGGTTGGACGTATCTGCTGCCAAGGCATTCTGTTATTTTTAGAAGAATTTGGCCTTTGGTCAAGTGCTGGCTGGCTCTGAAACTGAAACTTATCATTCATATCTGTGCACTGAACTGTGTTTTGATCAGTTTGTGAATATGCCTTATTAGGCCCCTCCCATGAGTGTGGCAAGCTATTTAGAACCTTACTGTTGATGCTTTTATCAAAAGATAGTGAACCTGGGCGAATGTTACTGACTGAAGAGTTCTTGAAGGTTTTGTTAGGAAAGTGCATTGGGGAGCCTGGACCTTGTGAAATATTCCTTGCATGCACACTTCCTTGAATGAGATTTCTTTGGTTGGCAGCTGTGTCTTTTGGATGACAGTTTCTCTTACTCCCCGACATGATGGCTGCATCCCTACTGTCTCCCTGTCCAATAGCTTCTGTGCTCTCAGGCAGGACAGTCTTCCCCTGTTCCGATTGCTGTGAGCTGGAGCCAGAGCTGTCACTGCTGGCTGAGTCCTCACTTAGATTCCTAGGACACTGGATGGATGATGCCACCCCCTGAATAAACTGTGACTGTGGGGGATGAGGATAAGAGCTTCTATCCTCTGGTTGCTGTTCATTAATGAACTGAGGGCTGTTCTGAGTAATGTGTTGCCCTTCTCCGGGTGCAAAGGAAAAAGAGTTGTGGGTCACATGAACAGAACCTATAGAGGAGTTTGTAAAGTCTTGTGTTTGTGGGTTCTGTTCACAGGGAAAAGAGTCAGAGGTTGATTCTTCCATTAAATGATATCCAAACTGAAATGGTCCAGCTGCAAAGGCACTCGCCTTACTGGCTTCCGAGAGGGCAGTGGATTTTTGTGAAGAAACCCCATAGTTAGCACCATTAAAAGTCCTTTCAGGTGACTGCCATGCATTAGAGCCACTCAGCGGAAAGTCAGCCAGAGACAGCTGGCTACCACGCTGTGCACTGCTGCTCTCCATTGATCCTGGCTGCTGCTGTGACAGGGTTGGATGTGGGTGGGATGGTGTTCCACTTGAGGAAACCAGTGCCTGTGAGGTATAGCTTGAGGAGGTAAGGTTAGGGGCAGCCTCCTGGAAGCAGCGGCTGTAGCTGAGCTCTTCTCTCTGTAGTTCGGCCTCTCTCTCTGGTATACTGGGAACGTGGAATCTGTAGCTGCCCGAGATTGGGCCACGACTGGTTTCCAACTTCTTGGGTGGCAAAACCTTCTGCTGTGGGTAGGCAATACCAACGGTGCGTGGATTTGTAATGCTTAGTCTGTACAGCTGCTGTGGGCTGCCACGCTCTGTCTTTCCTGACCGCTTCCCCTTCTCTCTGCTGCGGCCCTTTCCACTCGGGGATTGGGGACTGCCTTTACCACTCAACCAAGTCCTGTCAGTGGCAAATTTTGATCTGTTCTGCAGTGATCTGAAGTCAATTTTCCCTGCCTGCTGTGGGCGTATGACAGCCTCACGCTGCTGAGGACAGTCCCTTTCCTTCCCTAGTTTTTCAGCTTTGGCCCCTCTGCTGCTGGCTCTGGTCTCAGTGCCTGTGCTTGAAAAGTGCTCTGAAGACTCCTTTGTGGTTTTGTCACTCTGCTGTTCCAGCGCTGGTCCCCCATCCTGCTGTTTGGACTCAGCATCCAGCTCTTTGACTGCATGCATTTGCTGAGTCTCTCCTGCCATGGTGCACAATGCGTGCTATGAAGGCCTGGTCCTCAGAAGTGCTATCTGGGAGACAAGGACATCATCTTCTGGGTAGTAGGAATCAGTAAGTGTGCAGTGGCAGGAACGGCAGGGACAGGGCTGCTCGCTGCACGCTCATCTCTTCACCCTCATTGTGAACAGCAGATTGTGGCACCAGACCAAAGGAGACCTGGAAGGAAAGGAGCACAGAAAGGATCAGATGACGAGCTTTGAAGCTTTTAATGGTAAAACTATTTAAACTTTTAAGCACCATTCATAGAAGAGTCATTTATTATTTCAGCTGGTTTCAATTAATATTGAAATGGAAAGAATACATGAAAGAATGCAGTTAATTCAAAAGATGTAAACATGAATCCACTAAAGAATCACAATATTCCCCGTGTCTGCCAGCAGAGAGCACTATTGCAGCATCACAAGCAGTGCTATCAATGCACAAAGACTCAGTGTAATCAATAGAGAAAATACTGCCAAACTCAAACTCCAAGTCATACTAGTTCTGGAGATACTACTAACACTTGAATTCCATTTTTTCCCCTGACAACAAGAAAAATACATTTCAAACAAGTAAAAACTGTTTTATGTCAGTATTTGTTTACTGCCTGACAAAAGTGAATAGATGGCGCATCACAGTCAAAATACTCAGTATAAACAATCACAAAGAAACCAGTAAAGTCTTGAAATGATGAACCTTCACATTGCTGAGGATGAGAAAAATACAGTACATGGATCCAAAAAGCATTGCCAGTAAATGAATCACAGACTCCTTAAGAGCAGGGGACACAATGCCACAGTGTTCTATTGCTACAGAGGGCTTCAGGTTTAGATCATGGAGGAATATCATGGATTAGTCAGCCAGCATTTAGACAGTGAGAACTGTGGGCACGCTGACGTTTGTTGCCTTTCTTCAGACATCCCAGACACCGCTTCTCAAGTCCCCGTTTACTTTGGCCCTCCACTGCTTCTGCTTCTTTTGAGGTCAGACCAGATGAAGCTCCGGAGTTTGCACCAAAATGTAATTTCTAGGCCTGCTAACCAAACTTCCATTTTCCACCTTCTTGTCTGCTTCACTCCTGGCTGTAACCACGCTGGAGTTGGCCTAGGGTTGGAGAAAGCTCCAGTAAGCCGGAGGAATCGGCTTCAGGCCTCTGTTTTGGCCTGCATCCAACATGATGAAGTGTCCTTGAGCAAAATGCATTCCTGACAGTTTTAGGGGTGCCCTTGTGGTTTACTAGGGTAGGTCTTAACCTGTGAGGAGTGAGTGAAAATGGCATAATGAAATCCCAGTATTGCTGTATAAAAAGTGTGGCATGTAAGCACTCTATTGCACTGGGCCTCTCCCTCAGGTGATAACTACCCAGAAGACCATCACACGCACCTACAGCAGGATGCATCTGCTCCCTGGTACCATAAATTTCCACCAGCAGGGGACTAGTGAAACATCCTGATAAAAAGACATTGTATGCATGTCTATCCTCATGAATCTCTCAGGGGATTATGTTTTTGAAACCTCCCGGGGTCGTTTTGTGGTCAGCTGATTAAGTTTCAATCTTGAATATTTCTTTATCAGTGCAGGGGCTTACACTTCATGCTTACACTTCACATGGATTTAATTACACAAAGGCGAAAGGGTCTATATCACTTTTTATTGCTTAGATTCAAAGCCAAAAATAATACCAAAAATAGTCTTGTAGGTAGGCAAATATAGCTATGAAAATCCATTGTTCTGATAGGTTTGTAATCACAAAAAAATTGCCTTTTTTTCTTTCTGCATCTGAATTCCTTTCTGGAAAATCTTATCTGATCATCTCAGCACTGAGCCTACAATAAGACTGTTTGACATAACATTAGTGTTGATAATCTGGGAGATGATGACAGACTGCACACAAATGAATCCTTTGTGGACACTGGCAAAAATAACCAAACCACCTGTAACCATGACAAATGGTGCAGCAATTCTTATGTTTATCTTATTTTCTATAAAAGTCAGAAACAGAGATGAGGACAGTATCTGGCAGTCCACAAACCTGTTAAGACTGGCTGACCGCTAACTATGTTTAAATACATGGACATGTCCCAACTTATGAATGGAACCCCCATTCCCCCACCCCCTTCTTGTTTCCCTCCTTCCCTCCTCTGGTAGACCTCCCAGAGGTATTTAACAGGTTGGGGAGGGAGCCTTGGGCCAGAGACCAGGATGGGTTTTGGCCTGGTTGTGAAAAATCACATCCCCTTTACAGCCCCACAGAATCTGAAAGCCAGAGTGTCTGCAGCTATCTATGTCACTGGTTAGAGGAAACCAGGGAGAGTGGCCCAGCCAGCTTCTCCACCAGGCTTCACTTGATCCATCTGTGCAGAGTCAACAGTCACAATCATATATCATAGCCTTGATTGTGTTTGCCCAAACCGGCTATTGAGGTTTCAGGGCTGAGAATAAATGCCCCTAGCAACAAAAAGACCAGAATGAAGATCACAGGGACTTTACAGAAGTAGCACCAAAGCCTGAGCTGTCAGTTTACAAAGAGTAAGGGCTCATTTATATCATAACAAATGTTTTGTCCACTTCCCCTACAGCCCAGCTCTGTAACTCTTCCCTTGCACCAGTTATCCTCCACATCAGCCAGTACTATTTCATACACAGACTTTACACATAGGTTAGGTTGCCAGTTTGGTGGCGTCTTTACAACTTCAGTTTTATCCTGAAGAATATAAATTGCTGTTGGACTGCGTATAAAGACAATTTGGTGGTGACAGAATTGCAAGCTGGGCACAAGTTGATATCAAATCCTGTGAGACTGGTCTAAAATTTGTTCCATAAAAGTGGAGTTTTACAAGTCAATTAGGGCTGTGAGTGTGTGTGTGTGTTCTTGAGGCCTCCTGTCAAATCACCAAGTTTCTCAAGCAGTGGCGCCCCATATGGCTTCACCACAACACCACCCTGATGCCTGAGACTGCTGAGTGTTTAAGAACTGGTGTGTTAGTGTTATAGGCACGTGTGTGTGTGTGTACAAACAAAAAATTGGATAAACTTCCACAGGTGTCTGCTCTAGTTTGTAACAGGAATGAGGAAATGTGTAAAAGGTGCTTGAATGAAAACTTAATTTCCTGAAAGTTCCTTTTCCTGTCATTTGCTGTGAGATGTATATGGTGTTGGTGAGTGAATAAATGCTGGTAACACTGAGGAAATCTCCATCGACTTATCACATCAATTGTCTATGAAGCTGTTATTTCACTTTTCCAAGAAGTGATTCATGCAATGAACTCCATATTTCTCAGTCAGTCAACTTAAAAGACAACAGAGTCAGCGTCTCTTTCTTCTGAGCTGCTCAACATTTCTGTTGAGAAATGTGTTTTGCAACAGGAGAGCAGTTAGCAGGAAGAAATGGTAAAAACAGACCGTAGCTACCAAGATGGGTGCAATTTAACATTTGCATGATACTACACTAAACGGTCAGATCCTGAAGACAATGACTCCCCAGAGAAGCAAAGCATTATTGGAGCCAAGCAAAGGGCAGCAGCAGGCCGAGCAATCCACTTCTACAAACAATGGCTTCCTTTATAATAATGTAAATCAATAACTGGCATTAGCAGGAATTTCCGAACTTCATATTTTCCAGATGCTCGCGTACTGGATTATCATCACAGTAGTTTCAAAGATCACTGAGAGAGAAGACAGATGAAGATGAGAGATGATGAGGTCAGAGGTGATGGCGAGGAGAAGAGCAGGGTAGCAGGGAATGCCATTAAAGAATGGGAAAATTGCACAAAGAGATGAATGTCACTAGTCACTAGATCACCAGTAGGCTGTGTGATCACAGGGATGCAGGGGGGAGGAGGATCAGGTGGCAGAATAAAAGCCATCTGACTGCTCTCCTCACACCTCTCGCAGCATGACTGTCCAACGAAGGGAATGCACAGTGAGGAGGACTGGCCCAGGGCCCATGCTGGGGCGCTCCGCCAAAACCTTGGTCAGCGTGCCTGCCTCTGTATTTTTGGAAACATCCATTATGCAAGCAATTTGACTTCAAGATCACTGCGCTTATGTCTGTTTAAAGGCAGTAAGGGGGAGAAATATGTCAAAGATGCCCAGCATGCTTCATAGCTCTTCCACCACAGTTATTAAAACAGACTGGATGTGTGAACATCAGTGGCTTGTCAGTGTTTACAGCCTTCATTTCTACATGTATGATTTACAGAGGATAATAAATGAGTCACATGGTGGTGACGTCTTGACAGAAGCTTCCAGAATATTTAAAAGTAAAACTTCAAATGAAACAATGAATGCAGTACTAAAGGAGGCTTGTTATACCCCCCCCCCCAAAAAACACACACACACCACCACCACCCCTAACCCCACCCTTCACCCAATGTGGTTAACTGCACAGTGGGGAAGATAGAAGGAGAGTGTGTGTGTGCATGTCTGAGGGGTTTTGGTGTGTAATTCCAGAGGCTCCCCTTACCCCCTCCCAAGTTTTCCTCTTTCTCAGACAATTTTTTTTCTTGTATTTATTTTTTTTCTAACCACTGGATTCTGGACTCAGTCTGTTTCCATATTGCAAACCACAACATTCCACAAACATGATGGAATCTTTCTGTCTTTCTGTTTTAGAGCATTAGGAGGTTATTTTTTTCCTCTTTTTTTGACTCAATTTCCCGTATTTTTGCCTGTCTATGGAACACTTCTTGTGTGGCTGTGAAAGAAACAGGTATGGCCTGTGACAGACTGTAAAACATGGCTGAATGTTTTTATTTTATTAATGAAGGAGCCAGCTAGACAAAATTTCCTGACTTCTGCTTATAACCACGATAACCTTATCCTTAATGGACAAAAAACGGTCCTTCGGGTGTTATTCCTCCTGCATTCCTTTTTAGAGTATCAATATTTGCTTGTCCTTTCTTCTCCCTGGGTGAAAGTATTTAGTTGCCTCATAATATCAACGAGAGTTTTATTAAATGTACAAAAAAATTGGAAGACTTGATTAACAACATTCTCCACTAACCTCAAGTGTAATCACTGCAGTGGTGTCTGGGCCTACACTACTGTTCAATGTGTGAATTGAACCAAACACTAATTTGACCTGTACTGGCAATACACACTTAATGATTTTTAATAAGGATGGTACAAAATCAATATTTTATACACACAAACAGAAGGATGAAATACGGCTAGCTTGACTTTTGCCACACACAACAAGGAAACCATAAATCTTTGCTTTTAACTGTCCTTCAAATTGCTAAAGGGAAATGAACCCAGAAACAACAACAAATACGTAAAAAGTTTCAAATCACACATTTTCACTGAAACGGAATTTTAAAACTGTTACTCTAACAGATGTATGCTACTTTAGAAACCCATTACAGAGGAAGCTTTCTGTTTGTATAGGAACAGCATGTTTTGCTTCATTACTATTTGCATCCTCTACCTTAAAGAAGCTGGATGCAGTGAGTAGTGTTTGTGGTCCCACCCACATAGGTGAAAGTCCAGAGATGAGACTGGGCCTGCAGAGGCAGAATTACAACCTAAGTGTCAATGGCCTCTGGGGACTCAGCCTGTTCTTACTGACCCGTCACCCTCCCTCTCATGAATCAATGAACAAACGCACCTAAGAGAAGCGAGCAGGGACAGGCAAGGCTGTAGATATCTTTGTCCTCATGCCACTAAATTTTGACAGAAACTCCCTTGTACTCATATGTAATGCATAAATGACAAAATACTTTTTCAGCAATATACACAGACTCAGAAAAGCTCAATGATTTTTACATGTGGCATTCTAAATTCTTCAGGAAAAAAATAAATGTAAACCTACAGTCATCTGTCAGCGTGTGGCATGTGTTAGAAAAACTCAAATTACAAGTACCAGTAACAGAACACGTTAAGTTTTAAATCAATGTGCTGTTTAGTCTGGTGTTTGCATTTGCACCATAACCATGAGAAGTCTGTCTTTGAAGTACCAATTTTGAAGGATCATAATGAAGTGTGACTTGTACAGGCTAGGAAGGCAAGAAAAGACTTGGGAGAAAGCCTTTGACACCAGTTAGCCAGCAGGCTACAGTCATAACCTCTCACCTTTGGGTAAATCTGTGGCTTGTAAGAGTTAAGATGGGAGGTGCATGTACCTCCAGACAAGAAGACAGATGGTCAAGTTCCAACACGTGACTGTGAAAGGGTTTTTCCCTTTAAAGCTTGGGAAAGTAGGCTAGGTAAATGCACCACATATCAATGCCAAATAAAACAAGCTAATTTTCATGAAATACAGTTTTCCTTCCAGAATACAAAAGCCCTATTTGTGAATGAACCTTTGGTCTAAGTTCATCTAAGCAATTAAGATTTTCATGAAAGCACTGGGTGCGTGTGAGTACATTTGCACATTAAAATGGGGAGGTTGTGGGCATGCAAGTGCTTTCATGTATAATTTGAGTATACATTGTGTGACTGACATGCACACATTTCTGTATAGTGGGTTTTTATAGAGCAGTAATGCTGCCTTACTGAACCCAGAAAATAAATCAG
>JAVQJX010001326.1:0-14957 GCA_036025115.1 Ambassis agassizii | reverse complement strand
AGCTCAAGCCTCATTTGGATACAGTGTTGACTTCTCTGTTGGAAAAAAGTAAGCCATGTAACTACACACACATACACAGTCTTGATTTAAAAGTTAATACTCCCTCTTTAAACAACCTTAAATCTCAACCTAAACAATTATTTGTTTAATTATTTGTTTTACTTAATTATTTATTTAGCAAAAAATAAATAAAAAATACATGTGGTCAATACCAAGTGTCATTGCTTCCATATGATTAGGATCATCTGTTGAGCTGCAGCAGGTGCTGCTGATCATCAGTCCTTGATAAGTTGATCATCAGACCTCTATAAAAGCAGATGTTTTGGCAGTTTGTTGCTCTTAATCATTCAGGTACATGTTAACACAATGAAAAGAGGGAAAGACATAAAAAATGGTGTTAGAGAAGAAACTGTTGCTGCACCTCAATCTGAAAGACCTTTTAAAGACCATTTCAAACTATTTGGACTTCTACAGTGAGAAAGATATCTCACAAGTGTAAAGCATTCAAGACAGCTGTCAATCTTCACAGGAGTGGATGTCTTAGCAAGTTCAGCCCAAGATCAGAGAAATGCTTGCAACCCCAAGAGCTACATGTCAGAGCCATCTATTGTCTGAACCCACTTTGTCCTGTAGTAGACAGGTTGCCAGTCCATCACAGGGCCAGCATGTCAGTCTGGGTGGCTGCACGTTGGACACTGTGGTCAGCAGCACCACAGTGATGCACAGTGCTTTCCCCTGTCCTGTTCACAATCTACACATCAGACTTCCACTACAAGCATGAGCTCTGCCACATGCAAAAATACTCGGATGACACTGTGATCTTCAGTTGCATCAAAGATGGACAGTGGGGAGTTGGTGGAATGTTGGTGGAAGGCTTTGTTGGTTGGTGCAGGGAATACCATCTGCAGCTTAACACCTCCTTCAGAGGAACAAACCCCACCTGAGGCCTATCTTCATCAAGGGTGTAGAGGTGGAGGTGGTCAGAATCATATAAGTACCTGGGCCGTCTGTACTTTCTGGGAGGCTGGGGTCCTGACTGAGCTGGCAGAGGGTTGTTGTCCATCACCTGCTCCACCAACAGACTCAGGAACTCTTTGTTACCCCAGGCCATTCGGCTTTCATCTGTAAGCACCTCTTCAGCAGCTTTGCATATTCTGAACATTCATTCATGCTGCATAGTTTAATTATTACTGTCTGTATATTCACCTGTATAGCCAACAGGATAACATCATCCACAAAAAGCAGATCCTGTGGTCCCCAAACCAGACCCCCTCCAGCCCCTAGCTGCGCTTAGAAATTCTGTCCATAAAAAGCCCAAGCTCCTGCTTTGGTCATTCAGAGACCGGATTGCCCTTAGCAGAGGACCTCAGACCCCATACTCACAGAGCACCCCCCACAGCATGCCCTGGGGGACATGGTCGAACGCCTTCTCCAAATCCACAAAACACATTTCGCCCGGCTGGGGGAACTCCCAAGCACCCTCAAGCACCACCTCCTTGAACTGCCGCCTTATTGTGGTGGAGGGGTTTGAGTGACCCCTCTGGAGTAGCCCATGGTGAGAGGCAGCGGGCTGGTGTGGGCTTGCTCATAGCTCCCCAGATCAGCTGCCATGTGTTGGAGTTTTCCCTAGTAGATGAGAGGGTCCCTTTGCCTTTGAGTAGGAGAGAAGATTCTCACTGTTGTTTTGGCTTACAGACCGAACAACAGTGAACAGTACTCAACCTTCTTGATGTCCTGGGAGGAGTACTAGATGGTGCTCCAACTGGGGACACTACCATCTTGCTGGGGTACTTCAACACCCATGTGGACAGTGACAGTAAGACTGGGAGAGGTGGGATTGGGAGGAACAGCCTCCCTGATCTGACCTGAGTGGTGTTTTGTTATTGGACTTATGTGTTAGTCACAATCTGTCCATCATCCATTATCACCATCTGGTGATGAGCTGGTGGTGGCAGGGGAAGAAGCTGGACAGACCTGGCAGACCCAAATGTATTGTGAGGGTCTTCTGGGAACGCTTGGCCAAACCCTCTGTCAGGGAGATCTTCAACTCCCACCTCCAGGAGAGCTACAGATTCCGAGGGAGACTGGGAAGCTGTGGTTGCACCGCCTCTGGCACCATTCGTGGTGGCAACCCTCGAACCTGGTGGTGGACGCTGGAAGTAAGGGATGCCATCAAGCTGTAGAAGAAGTCCTATCATGACTGGTTGACTGCTAGGGCTCCTGAAGCAGCTGGCAGATACTGGCAGGCCAGGCATGCTGCAGCCAAGGCAGTTGTGCAGGCAAAAACTCCGGTCTGGGAGGAGTTCGGAGGGGGAAGCAGTCGATCATCAACACTGTTTATAGTACAGATCAAGCTGCTGACCTCAACTGAGGATCTCCTCAATTCTACCAACATGTCTTCTTCTGTGGAAGCAGGGGCTGGGGATGCAGAGGGGTGTTTGCTCATCAGTGGTGCTGACGTTGCTGATGTAGTTAAGAAGCTCTGTGGCAGCAAGGCACCGGGGGTGGGATGAGATCTGCCTTGAGTACCTCAAGTCCCTGGACATTGTAGGGCTGTCTTGGCTGACACGTCTGTGCAACATCGCGTGGCAATCGGGGGCAGTACCTCTGGATTGGTCTCTGGATTGGCAGACTGGGGTGGTGGTCCCTCTTTTCAGGAAGGGGGACTGGAGGGTGTGCTCCAACTACAGGGGGATATAAGCCAAGGTACTGGACAAGATAGTTCGGCCTATTGTCAAACCCAAGATTCGGGAGGAACAATGCGGTCATTGACATTGTAGTGTTTACCACCATGTATGGTGGGCAGTAACACCTTATACCCACTGATTGGGCTTGTTTTGTAGGAAGAGGACCCGGGCACCTTGCAGGTCATTGAGCCTGTATACCAGAATACCAGAGGACGGGAGTTATTCAAAGTAAATCTACATCAGAATGACTCAAGGTTTCTGAATGGTCTAGTCAAGTCCAGACCTTAAACAATTGAAATGCTGTGGTGGGACCGTAAGAGATCTGTGTGCAAGAACCTCAATCAACTGAAACAATGTTGTGAAGACAAAAGGACCAGACTTCCTTCACAATGATGAGTGAGACTGATAAAGTCGTACAGGAAACCATTACTTTAACTTATTGCTGCTGAAGCTGCCGAATCATGGGGTTACTTAGTATTGAACACATAATGTACCAGTGACAATGGCGTGTTCATCCAAAGTTGTATTTGCCTTGTCCCGCAGTAATCAGATTATTTAATTGTGTTTCTACACAGAAAACATAAAGAGGGTACTAACCTTTGAATAGAACTAATTTCAGCAAACAAAGTTGCAAATGACTAGGCATGATTCTACTTTTACTTCCACCTTGTTGTGTCTTTACTGAGCTGTTGCAGGTCTGACTACATGCTGTTATCGGATATCTAATAACAAATGGATTTTTGTGTTTGCAGAGAACAATGCTGCGGTTGACATTGCCAGTAGTGGAATACTTCCCACTCTGGCTCAGGCCTTACAGAGTAAAAGTGGTCTGAGCTGCCAGGTGGCTCTGGTTGTGGCAGAGATGGCTCGAGAAGGTAGAATACTGCTGCTGGTTTTTTTTAGTTCTTGGAATTGTATTTAACTCAGCTTGATATAATATAGACTTGGCCATCATGTGATTTGTTAGGTTGATGTGATGTGGGTGTTAAGCTGTCTGGGAAGGGATTTCAGGAAACCTCAGTACATAGAGGGATATATAGGCTTTGATTTCAACCAATTAATGTAAAATGCTTGTGTACCTGTGTGTGTTATAGCTGCTGTCAGGGAGCAATGCATCGAGGCAGGCCTGGTGAAAGTGCTGCTTCCCCATCTCAACAGCAATGACGAGGAAATGCTGTTAAACACTGGCAGGGCAATTGGGCGCATCTGCTTTGACAACTGTAAGTTTGATTTGACAGTACTTGCTCAGTTAGGAGGATGTAATGAAGATGATGCGAATATGAGGCATAGACGGCAGAGACTCAGACAGCCTGCAGGCTCTGCTCCATGCTAATGTGCTGAGAGCATATAAATTCTGAATATTTGTCAGCTGCATAGTCAGGCTGTCAATCTCTTGTTCTCCATATTACAAAATAGGTTCCACTGGATTTATTCACCTGTGAGCTGGGAGTCTACCGAGGTCCACTGAGCTCCCATTATAAAACCTTATATGAGTTTTTAGGGGGCTGTGTATGTCACATCATTAAGCTAAGAAGAGCACCGGCCTGTTCTACAGAATAATGCTAATGATGCTTTATTCTGAATTTACCAACTGCTGTGTCATAATAAATGGTTACTCATCAGGCTAGCATTTGTGTATTTAGTTTAACAAATTATACACAGCCTTCTGTCTGCTCCAATGAGTCTGACAGTGTTTCTGTTTCCTCTCATCAACAAACAGACCCTCCTCTCAGTAAATGCTTTGTTTTTTGACCACTTTTAATAGAATAACTATATCGGCTGTTATGTTGACATCTTCTTCTTTAGCACAACAACAGGACTACTTAGTCAAGAATGGTGTAATCCCTCGATTGCTGTCCATAATGAGGGAGTATCCAGAGAATGACCCATTGGTCAACGTCTGCCTGCTGGCCCTGTGTAATCTGGTTGACATTGGTAATATTGTACTAATTGTATTTTTGGTAGTATGTTATTTTGAATCACAGTGCTACAGACATAACAAAATGAAACCCCTAATCCAGAACAGAGAGGCAAAGCTAACTGTTACATCAGCTGTGGCTAAAAGTCAGAAATATGGCCTCCAACATCGCAAGATAATTTCCATTTCCTCCAATAGTGTATATAGTTATGGTTTTCTATGTATGCAGAGTCTGCAAGGGAGGCACTGACAGAGTTGGACGTGGCAGATGTTTTGATCATGCAGCTGAAACGTGCTCCAGATGCTGAACGCCGGCATGTCATCCTGGAAGTACTAGGCTCGCTTGGAGAAAGTGGTAAGACACGCAGAGTGTGTCAGGAAGAAGAAATCACAGAGTCAGGGATGGCCAAGGTGTTACTGCCTGAGGATTCTAAACTGGCAAGTAAGGAATTACAAGCTCAAAACATAAGATGAAAGGAAACTTGCCATTGAGAGCTTTAAAAAAAAAAGTAAAAAAAATCTTAAAACCCTAACCCACAAAAGATGTATTTCTTTTATTACCTAAAAACCAGCCTAAAGGATTGCACAGCTTTGGACACCTGAGAGGTAAAGGGTAGACAAGAATCAAAGATCACTGAGAGATTTTAGTCTTTTTGTTTATTTAATGTCACCCAGGTATGTTTGTAGAATGAATGTTCTGATATTTCTGTGCTTGTTGTTGAATAGAAATGACAAAATAAACTATAACTGAACCTAGATGCACACACATGCACGCACACACTTACATATGTATACAAATACGCATACCATAGAAATGCATTATTTATATCACCCTGACCTGTCACTATGTGCAGGTCAGGGTGATATATCCATAAAGTCTAACCTATAGCACATGAAGTAATGGTTTAACTACATAAAAATTCAACCCAGTCTCACTCCTGACGCGTTATAAACTGATGCTTGGTCAGGGCCTTTTCACGTTGTGCACTGACGCCCAAGGTGTTCCTCAGCGTCTTATTCCTCAGCAGGAGGATCTCAATTAATTACAGTGCGATCTCTCCGCGACAAAATGTGACGCTTAGAGCAAATGATCACCTCAGCGTCTGTGAATCCCTCCCTCTCTCACCTCAAACCTTACAAGCCTAACAAAACCTTACAACTTTACAAGCTTATATGTTTCCATGTTAGTTAGAAGCAAGCTCACTAGCAAGTTGAGGCCGGCAAGTTGAGATCCCCCTGCAGAATAAGATGCTGAGGGGCACCTTGGGCGTCGGTGCACAATGTGATGACCAAGCGAGTCAGTTTATGTTTAAAGTTTAGTAAAGTTTATGTCAGGAGTGAGAATGTGTTGAAAAGTTAAATCTAAGCTTGGCCTGCTGTTTTTATATGGTAAATATACAACACTAGAAAGTTCAGGAATGCCAGAACAATGTGTCTTTCCTCACACCACTGTGTTTCCCTCTATTCTAGCACCCACAACAACCAAAGAACATGCATATCAACCGCAGATGAAGGTGAATGATGATACGTAGATGAATAGCATGGTTTGTCTTGTTTGTGCCATACTATCAGATACACTGAAGCTGCAGTTGACAGAATCAGGAGTTCCTGTGGCTTTATCAGAGATGATTCGGGCCCTGCAGGGAGGTTCTGACCCTCATGACCTCTGCAGCATCAAAATTTCCTCCAACCTTATTGTGTCCCTGCTTTTAGGAGGTGAGTAATATTTCTGTATGAACTGTGCAACCAACAGAGAAGCTGCATCACACATCTCTTCCCCACCATTCCTCTGTATGTCATTCCACTCTGCTTAACTCTATATAAAATATGTTGTGTATGTGTGTCAGATGAGTCTATGCAGAAGTGTTTTGGTGAGGGAACAGGTCTCGTGTATCAAGATGTTTTGTCCTGGCTGCAGAGTTCCAACACCCAGCTGCAGCTCTCTGGAGCCCTCGCCATCGCCAATTTCGCAAGGAATGGTGAGATATTTGCTTTGAGATAAACACTCACACAGTCTCTGTAGAACTTTGTGACAGAATAGTGTTGTGCAGGTCCGATCAGCAGCTATCACAAGTGCTTGGTTATTGCTGTCCAAAGGAGGTTTCACCAGTTATTTAGTCCATGGTTTCACTTACTTTCTTCATATTGTGAATGTTTAATAGATAGTAATAGTTAATTGTTTGTGTGCTATTAGGCAAAGTGCATTGTCTGTTCTTGTGACTTATATCATATCACATTTAAGACCAATAAAATCAGAAAACTAGGTTTCACATGCTTTTCATACTTTTGCCACAGATAGTAACTGTGAGAAGATGCTTGAACTCGGTGTGGTTCCTCACATCCTGACCCTGTTGGAGCAGCATGTAGATGACGGAGATGTGTCTGTTCAACATGCTGGACTGAGCGCACTCAGAAATCTGGCCATTCCTGGTAATGCTGAATGAAAAACACTAGCGGGCATTTACTCAATGTATATGATCTGACATCTGCTGCCACCATCTTGCAGCCACCAACAAAGTACGGATGTTGGAGGATGGTGTGACAGAGAGGATAAAGACACTACTGCGCTCTGACATGCCACCAGTTCAGTTTAAACTGCTGGGTACGCTGCGCATGATGGTGGATGGACATGGTGAGCAAAATGCTGGAATTACTACTGTAAAAAGTTTCAAGATTCAAGATTCAAAGAGGTTTATTTGTCACATGCATAGTTATACATAGTACAGTTGTACAGTGAAATGTGTTTTCTGTACCTGCATCCTTTGAGAATAAAGAAGAATGAGGTAAATATTTATAAAATAGAATAAAACTAGAATAGAATAAAAAAGGTAAGTCTTAAGAGTTTAAATAAAATAGGAGTGAGAAGTGGCTTTTGTTTTGTTCAGTGCAGAGCAAGCAGATAGCCAGAGGGAAGAAACTCTTCTTCAGCATCTCAGTCTTGTGCAGTGTGTGCGTGGTGGCTGGGCTGACTGAGGATCCTCTTAGCCCTTGACCTGCAACGTTCCACATGAATGTCCGGTTGGGGAGAGTGGTTCTGGTGGTCCACTCAGCTGCTCGGACCACCCTTTTTAGGGCCAAGAGGTCCTGCTTTGTGCAGGAAATATGGAGATTGACTCATCTCACCACAAGCCTCAAGTGATCACCTGAGGAACAGCAGTTTTTGGCACTTCAACATTGGCTGTATCCTGCCTTTCCCTGTAGTATAGTACAATGTGGCTTTAGATGATGGATGTATGGCTAACAAAACAACAGACGGTGGTTTGAAGTCCAATAAACTTGCACAAAAACATAATGTAGGTGGTGTCCATTGACTGTCAAAGGATGGACGGCACAAAATCTCCCCAAAAGTGAGACCAAAACATCTTGCTTATATGTGTTCACGGGTTAATTGGTGGCTATAAAAGGAGCCAATTAAGTAGCTGAGCCACTGGCTCAATGTGGAATTGGGTGGGTGTTTTGGCAGAGTAATAACACTGACAATCTCTTGACCTCTACTATGCAGACTCTGGTGTTTTTTTCCAATATGGCAGCGCTCATAAGCAAGTCATTTTAGCCCCCTAGACTGTCCCTACTGAAGACTTGGACCCAGGAGGCCTGAAATGTTTGGTTAGGTTTAGATTCAACTAAATGCTACAAGGAAAACTTTCAACTATTTTCTGAGCAATGACTGTTCCCTGACCACCCTACATAACCACATAAGTGCACACTGTCATGTCAAATCATTTCAGTGACCCAAAACATTTCTAGTGTCATTTTTCTCTAGATACGGAAGAGGCAACAGATCCTCGGATGGCCAAGAATTCTGATGTTTAGCATTTGATCTTACTAATCAAATTAACATAATGCATTTTTTATGACTACAGACCAGTTGTGTTAACTGTGATTCCTTTACTATAAAAACAGATATAGGCCCATTATAAAGACTTTCTTCCAGGTCCTCTGCAGTGTGCTGTGTCGCATTCCAACAGAAAGTCATATGCACACATAGGCAGCGTGCCATCTCATTTCCACAGCCTCTGTATTATACGTTTACTGCGAGAGAATTTACCGAAGCACAGAGAGCGATAGGAGGCCTAATTACTTTAATTATAATGCAGGGCTGTGATCTGCTAAACTGTAAGGTGCACCTTTATCCACCAGCTAATTATGAGATGTTCTGTAGCGTTGCGAGTGTTGGTACTGTTTAGATTGAGTTAAGCTGATGAGTTTTTTTTGTAGAATGTCTGTTCAGTGTTAAACCAAGTAAAGTATCCGGATATGAAAGAGTTGTGATCTGTGATTAAGAAAAAGGAAACAAATGAAGCATTGCAGACATGTTTTTATGCTGTCTTTTTGGGAAAGCTTTTAATGCAAAAGCCTTGGATACTGTTGAATAAATCAAGAGGCCACTCAGTGCAGTTTTTGAGATGATAACATTTGAATGCTTCCATTTTCACTTTGTTCCATGTGAATACTATTGCCCAGACAGCATTGATAGAACATAAAGAATGTTCGCTACCTCGTCTCCTGTCTGTACTCTGGCCAGGCAGCAAGGTTCAAAAGCAGCCAGTTAGTTATTCAACAAACATTAGTCCATCACCATCAAAGAGCTAAATGGATACCATCAGTTCTCACTAGTAAGTGCTTAATTTGCATTGATGTATCATTAAAAATTGTACTGCATCTGATTTAGAAGGCTGTCTGCACTTGGATGGACAAAAGTAGCAGTTTTGTTATCATCATGTGTGTCTCTCTTATGAGAAGTCTCCAGTCTCCACTCATGCTTACACTAGCACCTACAGCCAATCTGAAATACCTAATTAACATAACATGGATATCTTTGCTATGGGGAGAAAGATAGAATACACAGGAAAACCCATCATGTAACCACCACAAGACAGTGAGGAAGGTCCTATCCTGATACCTGCACAGCACCTTAAGGACTGCATTTAAGTGGACACTAAGTGGAAGTGAAAGTGGACAACGTCACCATAACCAAGAGGCTAGCATATAGTATACAGGGACATCTGTGCCATTTGTTTTGGGGTGGCATTAGTTCAGTCCTTAGGTTGGGAACTGGATGGCTGCCGGCTCAAGTGCAGCCCTGGATCAAGACATGTGGACATGGACTGGTAGCTGGAGAGGCACCAAACTGCAGCATATTACATATTTTTTTAGCATATATCTAAATCTAAATATATGCTTTGGTTCTGCAGCCGATGAAAGAAAAACCCAAACTCTGCACTCTGACAGGGTAATTAACCAGTTCTTTTAGACATGTATAACCTACAGTAAAAACACAGTCACTACAGTGAATGTTTGTGTGTGTTTGGTTAATGTGTTACATAAACTGAACAGCACATACGCGTCTAATTGAACTGAATTGAATAAGCACCATCTGGATGTTGTTAGTTTACTGTACATTCTGACTGCATTATTGTTCTAATGTGTATGTAACACACACACACAGAATGAGAACTACTGTCTGTGTTGGATAATACTTGCATTTATCTTGCAGCAAAATATGTCCATCAAATTATTGTTAAATTATGTTCTACTTTAACCACAAACTGTCAGTTACTGTACACACACTGAGCATAGTGTTTCTAGCTGGATAGATACACTAAGGGAGCTTTTTGCATTAAAACAGCTTTATCAGTGACAGATGCAGTGACTCTTTACAGAATTAAATGAGATAATGCACACACACATACTTTAGTATTTGGTTTTTATCTTGAAAACATAGCTTTTAAAAACAGCTGTTGCACTCTAGCTGTGTTATATAGTGGAACATATTTAGATAGAAAAGAAAGTTAACAAAATCAAGACCATGAATGTATTTAAACCCCAGGGCTTTACCGTAGGCCATACTGACAAAATACATACATTACAACTGTAAACCTCCACCATTAGAGAAGGTAAGGACCATTTATCTACCTTTTTTTTTTCATTTAACTGGGGTCCGGAATCATGAAGAGAGAAGCCAAAGTAGGGGAAACCCAGATTTCCTTCTATCCCAGCAACCTCTACCAGATCCTCATGGAGGATACCAAGGCTCTCACAAGGGTCTGGGTCTCCTCTGGGACCTGGATATGCCTGGAACACCCCACTGGGGAGGTGCCCAGCGGGGTCATCTGAATCAATACCCAAAACATATATATGTATGTATAAGGAGCAAGCAGATGTTGGCGACCGATACACCCTATGGATAACTGCTTGTAATTGCTGAATTTCTTTGGTCACTACCCAGCAATGATGGCCACAGGAAAACACAGGAATGTAGATGAATTGGTGCATCAAAAAGCCTTAACTTTTGGCTTACCTCTCTCTACACCAAACTGAGCTCACACCACTATGGTCGATCATTATTTGACTGGAAGACCACACACTCACTTATATACACAAGCGCTATTCATTGGACCAACAAATTTATGAACATCACATCATAATACATTCAGAATAATGTGACAGTTTTGAAAGGGATTGGTCATCTAGAGCAGGGAGTCTTTGAGGCACAAAAAGAGGAAAGGTGGCTGCTGGGTTTCTATCACTTTCCTAGCTTTCAGATTTCAGTGATACAATTGGGATGCAGCCTGGGTACTGTTGGTAGCTCAATGTGTGTGTATGAGCTGTGAGGCCCTGACTTGATTACACCCTGCTCCTTTCATCTCTCTAAAGGTCCAGGCACTGTCAGGCTTTCACACTAACTCTTTGCCCAGGTTTTATTACCAAGAGGGTTCACCTCTATATCTTTCTTTCTAAGGATTTCTTTCTCCTTTTTTGATAGTTTTCAGTTGTATTTTATTTCTTCATTCAACCTCTGCTGTCACTGTAAGTCCTGAAGCAGCACTTTAAGAAAAGATGCATGACTACCGATTATGGTTTCAAGTCATTTTGGATGACTCCACATCTAACTACTCATGCCCAATGCCAATGTTTAGTGCCAGTGTAGGAAATGCTATGTCTCTTATTTAATTTAAGAGGACAGAAGATGTCAAGAGTACTGCATGAAGACGGAGGATGGTATATGCAAGAGCATTGAAAAAATATGTCCTAAACCTGAAAGCTCAAAGTCTCAAGTCTCAGAAGCCTTTTATTTTTCCTTTCATATACTATACTTTTGCCTGTGCATGGAGGAGAGGAGCAGTTAGGGGTTCTGTGCCTTGCTCAAGGGCACATCGGCAGTGTCTCAGAGGATAACTGGCACCTCTCCAGCCCAAGCCCTTACAGGCTGAGCTACTGCCGCCCTCAGATTTTTAGTACTAGTGTTAAGTCTCAATTTACTTTTATTTTAATTTTACTACTAAGCATGGCTTAAGACTATGTCACAGTCCCCAGTAGCCATCCATTTTTTGAACCCATTCTGTTCTATAGTACAAGGTCACAAAGACAGACAAACGACACCTAAGGGCAATTCAAAACATGTCTTTAGAATGGGGGAGGAAGGCAGAGTACCAGGAGAAAACCCACACAGGAACAAGGAGAACATGCAAAATCCACACAGAAAGTTCCCAGGAACTGTCTTCCTATGAGTCAACACTACAAACCACTGCACCACTGTGCCAAGTCAAGTCTCAAATTACTATATGATGTAAGCACAATTTGAATCCTTGTCATAGATCATAGCCCAACTCCAAAGATTCAGACATGATCTGCCATTTTGTAGAGGATCCTAAGTGATTTCTGTGTACTTACACATAAGACTTGGGATCACAAAGAACAATCCAAACAAATCAATGAGGTGGCCTGTAGGGACAGCTACAAACACAATGATGGCTGCCATTATCCAATAGCTGCCCTTTTAATCTGATCTGTCCCTTCAGACTGCACCCATGAATATCTTGTTTTCATTTGCGTTTCTAAATCTGCATGACACGATTAACCTCTATGTTGTCACTATTCAACTATGAAGAACGTAAAGCTGTATCAATTGCTTACCATCAGTGTAACTGTCATTATGGTAATAATAACGAAATCTGGTCTTTCAATAGAAACAGAATCAAACGGAACAGATGAACCGCTGAGCCATTGACTTGATTATTCCTACTCTTATTTTCTATCCAGTAAATCTGTGATTTTTCTGTCTTGATCTGCTGGCTCACTTCCATCTCTTGACCAGATTGACTCAGAGCTCAGGCTGCTCTCATTGTAGTACAAATGGCTTCATTATTTTTTTTGCACTGGTTAGTCTTAACGACCACCACTGAATTGTGGATTTTTTTTAGTAACCAAAATCACCCCAAATCCCTGGCTGACCGAAACAAGATCCGACAGCCACGAACCTGCAGTGTACAGCTGCACAGCAGGCAGCTGACAGCCTTTATCAGCTCTGATTAATGCACGGAAAACAGGAATAAACAGAGACACTAACATCCTCATGATTTTTTTTTTTTTTGGTTCCACTTCCATTTTGGTTGGTTCTTCTAAAGCTCATATCAAACCCTTTTATTCCTGTTCCTGAGAAAACAGCAGAGTGGGCCGGGTAGGAACAGAGGATTAAATAAGTGGAGGGAGTTTATCATTTTATCCCTGCATCCATCCATCCACCCCTCTCCCCCTCCCCGGAGGCTCTGAGGAAAACATGCTGATCTGATTACGTGTGTGTGTGTTTCACAAAAAGATGTGTGCGTTTGAATTACAGACCACATATTCCTGTGCTGATAGACAGAATGCTGCCAAAGCTTAGACTCCTAACAGTGGAAGCGTGACAGATTGCAGTGGAGCTGAGTTTTTTGGGGGTTTTTTCGAAGGAAGAGATCAATAAAGTTCTTTGGGACAAAATGACTCAGTGGTAGTGACATAGATGGCACGGATAATAGTTCAGGCTGTTTGTCCCACAGTTTGTAATCTCCCAGCAGACCTGCAAACAGTCTGGAAAAATAAACAGCAGGATGTACACTTTGGTGAGGGACTATGACGGTTAAGGGGCTAAGGAATGTATTGCACAAATTAAGTCCTCACAAAGACAGCTGTACAAAACTTTGTGTGTGCGTGTCTTTCTATCACAACCTTGATCTCAGAAAATGTTAACGCAAGAGTGTCCACATATAAATGGACAAAGAAAGCAAAGCAAGGGGGGGGCAGTCTGCCATCTGCACAGGATACTGAGGGTTGAAGACGAAACCAATTTTGCAGGACGGTCTTACTTCAATTGAGTCACAATACAGTCCAACAGACTTCAATTAAAGTGCTTATCGGCAGGCACAGATGCAGCAAAGTCACTTCTTTTGAGGCAGCCAATCAGATTGTTGTGTTGGAGTTATTCTGTTAACAGAGGCTGGAATCATTATGTTTTTCTTTTTATTTCGTTTTACCTGACTGAATAGAGTGGGAAAAGCAATCCAAAAGAGCAGGACAAAGCCTGATTTAGGTCTTCTGGACTGCAGCTGCCCTCAGTGCACTGAAAGAGTGAGGTCACATTCTGTTCGGTTTCTACTTCACCTCCACAATCTGCTGATTAGACGATCAGAATCCAGGCTGCCAAGAAACAGATTGAGGGTCTTATTGGTGTCTGTGCAATTGTGAGATTTTGCCAAGATGCCATGTAACAGTGGATATTCAGCTGAAGATTCATGGAAGGGATTCATCTTTAGGATTTTTGGGGTTTTCCTGCTCAGACTCTTTTCATGTAATGTTAAAAATGTTACAAAAGGGAAAATAGGTATTTACTACTTTGCTTCTTTCTCTTCCTTTATTTCTCTACCTGCATGCATAGGGAACTTCACTTACCTTCATTTTTGGCAATAATCATTTATTGTCAGACTAAACTGCGTTTTCAGAATAATGACAAAAAGGAGTACTGTAGTTACTTTTTTTTTTTAATTAAGCGCTGTGTTTGGTCTGTTGCTCTGATTCATTAAAGCTGAATCAGACGCCAGCAAAGTAAATTTAGCCGACATCCACTGAGCCAAGCAATTTAGTCTTACCTAAGCTACAGTGAATAAAAGGGATATGAGGCAATGAGTAGCTATTAGAAAATAACATGGACACAAATGGACTGATGATCAAAAACAAAGTAAAAAAAAAAACAGCAATTAACCTGTGAAAATAAAAAGAAATCTTCTTCATGACATAAAAGTGAAACTATAAATCAACAGTACTGAAAGATCAATAGGTTGTAAATCGTGATGATAAGACAAAAGCGGGCAGTTTCCACAATCAAAGATGATACAGTGTATCCATTAATATAGATTGAGAAAGGTTAATTACTAAGTGGGACTTTACAATACTGTAGTGCATCAGTCATTTAAATTTTCAGTTAAAGAGAAAATGATCAGCTCTCTATAAAAATGTCATTATGTTTCCAAAGTTCTGTTTCATAGATTGTAGACTAGACTAGATTGTAATACAACATTTATAGTATTCCCCTTCAC
>JAVQJX010001287.1:0-20262 GCA_036025115.1 Ambassis agassizii | reverse complement strand
TGTAACATTATACAAACAGGAAAATAAAATAATTGCAAAGTGCTGCCTGGCAATAAGTTAAATAAAATATTCACAAATAAACAACAACTGTATGAAATATTACAAGAAATGAATTCCTTCTGAGTTATGTAAAGGCAGCACTGACAGTTCCAGGGGGAAACTGTTATTAGCTTAGTGTAGTCCTTGGAGTTACCAGACCAGAGCAATAGCCTCTCTATGGCACTGGTTCAGACTCACGACTGAATGAAAAGACAGGTGCTGTCGATCAGCTGATGGGAGTGTGCTCACGTGTATGTGCACACACGTGTCCGTGTACGCATATCAGGTCGGCACCTCGCTGCGTGCAGACAGCAGCGGTGAATTTTGTAAAGACGCGCCGATGTAGAGACAGAAACGACATGCTGCTGTCTGAATAAGATCATCAGGTTAGGTAGTTTGCTTAATAAAATGAGAGGGATAGGTCTCTTTATTTTACTACTTCTGTTGCTGATCTGGCGAAATATGGAAAATAAACGTGCAGCAGCGGAATGAAACCAAAACGCACACAACGTGAACTCAACGTGCGCAGCCCTTTGCCCAAACCGAACGCAGCACTGTACCCGAACCGAACACCCCGTATCGAAATGGTTCAATACAAATACATGTATTGTTATACCCCTAATTTTTATTGTAGCTCTGTTTTGCTGTTAAACCTGTGTTTTCTGTAGGAGCTCAAAGAGGACAATCAAATTCTGCTGGAGACCAAGACCATGCTAGAAGAGCAGCTGGATACAACCAGGACTCGTTCTGACAAGCTACATCTCCTGGAGAAGGAGAACCTGCAGCTCAAATCCAAGATGCATGACCTGGAGATGGTAAGATGGTGGTTTTATGGACAAACGAAAAAGAGTTAAAGGCTTAAAGCAGCTATTACAGCATCAAGCGCACACTTTTAACACAATTCTTCTGTTATCTCCAGGAGCGTGACATGGACCGGAAGCGTATGGAGGAGCTGTTGGAAGAGAACCTTGTGCTGGAGATGGCCCAGAAACAGAGCATGGACGAATCTTTGCACCTTGGTTGGGAGCTGGAGCAGCTATCGAAGACACCTGAACTGACAGAAGGTAATAGAAAATCATCTGAATGGTGGCAAAGCAAAGGGTAGGTTGTTCAAATACAGTACTATGTCATGCTAAGGCTTGAGGCTTCAGATGGCCAGCAGACCACACTTTGGTCATTGGCTCTTGATCCTGGCGTCATCCCCACAGCCCGTCTGCATTTGCCAGCCTCCACTGGGGTTTATTTCCACTCGGTTAAGACCTGTAATTAATATTCAGTGGCTCCTGGAAGATAAGCTGTGCGTTTGGAGTATAAGAGCTGTTAAGAGGTTTAAGTAGCCAGGGATCTGGATAGACTTTGTGTTTGTTTGGTAAAAGCTTTAAGACCACTGAAGGTCGTCCAGTGGGTTTGGTATTAATTGATTTAACATGGACTTTTTGTTTGAATTGTGATATTTAGTGTTATGTGCTAAAAGTCATGACCACGTTATTGTTGTCAGCCCCTCAGAAGTCTCTGGGTGAGGAAGTGAATGAGCTAACCTCAAGTCGCCTGCTGAAGCTGGAGAAAGACAACCAGACCCTGCTGAAGACAGTGGAGGAGCTCAGAGGAGCAGCCAGTCAGGATACAATGGCAAAACTGTCCAAAGCCAACCAAGAAAACCAGAAACTGAACCAAAAGGTAAGCACTGGTTGTGTTGGTGTGTGTATTTTTATGGTTAATTCCCACAACAACCCAAACATTGTAACTGTATGTTGTTGATTCACTATGCTGCATCTCATTTGAGGCACTTCTGGTTTTCTGTGCCTCATCAGGGCTGCCACCCAGATTAGCATATGGCACCAGGGCTGTTCGATAATATATCACCCTTGGCTGTAGATCTTTTCACACACATAGGAATAAAAAAGGCAGAGTGGAGGAAGAGAGCATAGAAAGGGGTGGATAGCAGGATGAAAGCAAAGCTGTAAATCCAGACAGCCCTGCACTGCCTTTTCTTTTCCAGTCTGTGACACCCGAGCGCCCCTCTCTAAGAGAAGTCTCCCAGCTATTTTCAGAAACTTAAGCCTCTCTCAGTGCCCCCCGAATAAAAGCATGAAATTGTGTTTGTCTCTCACAAAGAGACAAATCCAGAGTGAGAAATGTATTTTCCGAGTGACTTGAGGTCAGCAGCCAAAACACATTAGAATGTGAATGAAGCTGCCGGCAGACTGGAACCACAGAAGTAGTCTCATGTATCTGTGTGTGAATGCCAAGTTGTGACAGAATAAGGTGATGTATTCTGTGTTTGTATTATGAATTAATGATTGTATCAGCTTCCCTGAGCTATTAGTCACACAGATGACATGACTGTTGAGACTGGCTTTGTACTTAACACCAACTTAACATTTTGATGTGTAACTTTAATCATTATTTACAGTTGGAGCAGCTTGAAGGTGAACTGACGGCTGACAGGGAGTCACTCCGCAGTGCAGAATCACTCAGTACTGACCTGATGAAGGAAAAGGCTTTACTGGAGAAGACTCTGGAAACACTCAGAGAAAACTCAGAGAGACAGGTACACACATGAGAAAGTATCAGCAGGTATGTACATATGAAGCCATGTATACTGTATATATGGCTTCCTATGTAATTATTATAATACTGAGTAGGCTTTGCACTTATTTCTGAATCTTTGTGAATTATAATCACAATATGGATTTATGAATATGTATACTGTGCAGTCACATTCAGACATTCTACTCTCCCCACAAAAACAACATGGCGAAGCTGTGCAATTTAAAGTCTTTACTGATGTTTCTTGGGAACAATATTTGTGCAATTGATTTGTTCAAATGAGAAAAAAATACTATTTAGAGGAAGTGCCACTAATGTGTTATTGACCAGACAGATTTGTGGCTCTCAGCAGCCTCTCTCTGCCTGTCTGTGGGGACTTTATATCTGTTAGACCCAAATCTTACACCTTTGATTAGTTTAACCATCTGATTTGTCAAATCCGCCTTTGATGAGCTACAGAGGAAAACACAGCACATTGCAGTAACAGATTAAAGTGAGCGACTCTATCCAATTTGTTGGAAAAGTAATGAGATGTAACTAATGCAGTGCTGCTCCTAAAGACATGATGTCCTTGATGAACTGCAGTTTTGCTGATGAGCGTTTTTTCATTAGTTCTCTTCCCAGATGTCTTTTGAATTTTCATGAGTCTGCTGGAGAAACCTCTAATTAGACTAAATGAAAATCACCATCCAGAACTCACTGAAAAGTAAATCACTTAACTTCTGACACTACCATTAAAAGTCTGATGTCTGCTCTCCAGGTTAAGGGTCTGGAGCAGGAGAACAAGCACCTGAGCCAAACCGTGTCGTCGCTGCGCCAGCGCTGCCAGGTCGGTGCCGAAGCCCGGGTTAAGGACGTGGAGAAAGAGAATCGGATTCTTCACGAGTCCATCTGCGAGACCACTGCCAAACTGAACAAGATGGAGTTTGAAAGGAAGCAGCTACGTGAGTGACATTTTTGTTGTTCATTGCAGTGGCATTTTGAGTGTTTGTAAAATCTTGTGTCATGTTTTTTTTAATGCAGGTAAGGAGCTTGAAGTGATGAAGGAGAAAGGAGAGAGAGCAGAGGAGTTGGAGATTCAGATGCAGAAGCTAGAAAGGGACAAAGAGAGCCTGCAGAAGAAAGTCGCCAGTCTTGGGATCACTTGTGAAAAGGTCTGTTTTACCTGCATGTCTTTTTTTAGGGATCAGTGTCAAAATGATATTGTTGAATGTAAGAGTAACATGGATAAATGAAGTAATGCGGTGGTGTTGTCTTTTATGCAGGTGTCCTCCTTGGAGAAAGAGAACACTGAGTTGGAGGCAGAGGGTCGTCGTCTGAAGAAGAAGCTAGATGCTTTGAAGAACATGACGTTTCAGTTAGAGGTTCTGGAAAAGGACAACGCTCAGCTGGAGCAAGAGAACCTGGAACTCCGTCGCTCGGCTGAAAACCTCCGGTCAGCTGGTGCTAAGGCCGCTCAGCTGGAAGCTGAGAACAGGGAGCTGGAGAGTGAGAAGAGCCAGCTGAAGCGCAGCCTGGAACTGCTTAAAGCCTCGTCTAAGAAGACGGAGAGATTAGAGGTAATACCAGACAGACAGAAGGCAGATCTGTGATGGGAGACACAACCATGTGTAGCAATAATCTTTCTTTGAGCAATAAAAGCAGATTTACACCCATCATAGTATTATAGTGCTACCTGGTCGTTATACAAGATTGTAGAGCCCTAATGTATTTAAAAATCACACTTAATTATTACCCCTAAATATTGGCCGGTGAGGTGCAGGGGATCCAATATATAATGGCATCTGGGAGCGAACAACTAGTTCATGGATGATTTTCATTTCCTAATCTGGCTGCTCCTCTCCCAGATGAGCTACCAGGGCCTAGATACAGAGAATCAGCGACTGCAGAAGGCGTTGGAGAACAGCAGCAAGAAGATCCAGCATTTGGAGGCAGAGCTGCAAGAAGTGGAGGCTGAGAATCAAACCCTCCAACGCAACCTGGAGGAGCTCAAGATCTCCAGTAAACGCCTGGAGCAGCTGGAGCAGGAGGTATTTAACAACAAGCACATGTGCTAAAATGTGGGAAATTAATTTGGGATTTTCAGTCACTGATGCAATTTCTGGCTCTTTTTTGGAATGGACTGATTCCACTGGCAGATTGAGGCCAGTCACATTGGCCAAAAAATGTCTTTGTGATACAGCAGTTTAGAAGACATTAAATAAATGAATGAATTAAGTTACACTGCCCATCAAGTTCATTTGAGTTCGTTCAGATGTCTACATTTAGCCAAACATCAATTTACAAGGCATATATGCAAAAGAGAACAAATTATGTTTTATCCATTTACACCTCACAATGTTTCCTCCTAACCCAGAACAAGACTCTGGAGCAGGAAAGCTCCCAGTTAGAGAAGGACAAGAAGCTTCTGGAGAAGGAGAACAAGCGGCTGAGACAGCAGGCCGAGATCCGTGACTCTAAACTGGACGACAGCAACCAGCGCATTACTGCCCTGGAGAAAGAGAATCGGACCATGGGCAAGGAGATGATCTTCTTCAGGGACTCCTGCACAAGAGTGAAGGACCTGGAGAGAGAGAACAAGGAGCTGGTCAAACAGGCCACCATTGATAAGAAGACCCTGGTTACGCTCAGGGAGGTAAGCAGAGCTGACAGATGGGAATGTGTTTCCCCACCACCTTGACATTCAGCATCATGTTAGAGCCATGAAATATATCTCTGCACAAGTAAATTAAAGACTTCTGACCATCTGATTGTATTTTGTGGAACTAAATGTGTATTATTGTGTTTTTAGGAGCTTGTGAGTGAGAAGCTCCGGACTCAGCAGATGAATAATGATCTAGAGAAACTGACTCATGAGTTGGAGAAGATTGGACTGAACAAAGAGAGGCTTCTTCACGATGAGAGTTCTGATGACAGGTATCATCTTACCACCTCACAAGTACAAAACAAATGTTTTTCTACAATGCCTTTAATTTCACTTTGTATTAGATCAACTCTAGACATAAGGTGATTTTGCACTGCTGTATTTACACTACAATTTACGCTCTAGATAGGACACACAAAGATGCACAGCTAACTGAGCCTTTATCCTCAGGTTTAAGCTCCTGGAAACCAAACTGGAGTCGACTCTGAAATCATCTTTGGAGATTAAAGAAGAGAAAATTGCTGCCTTGGAGGCCAGACTACAGGAGTCCTCCAACCTCAACCAGCAACTCCGCCAGGAACTGAAGACGGTCAGTGACGAAGAATTAATTACAATAATTATTAATACTTGAACAAATATATACAGTATTTCAGGGAAAAACATGAAAAAAAACATGTCAGTGTCTGAGAACAGCATGTTCCAAAATCTCTCCAGCAGTCAAAAACACTTGAAATAAAAACACGAAGGGATTCTCAAGACCGATACATTATTTATTTGTCTGCTCTTTCACTCATATCGGCAGTTTATCTATTTATGAGGCAGCAGGACTCTGTAAAAGAGGTGTAGTGGAGCAGAGGATGCCTGCTTTCTGTGTGGAAGGTGGTTGTGTTTTGAATTTACTGACACAAATTCAATCCAAAGCTTAAACATGGGGTGGAAAATGTGAGGCTCGTACCTCAACAGATCCTGTCTGCAATGTTATGTGTTATTCTTTCCAGTAAAACCTGGAGGAATAGCTCATGGTCAGCCATCTTGGATTTCCATATTTATGTTGGAATCTGCACATAAAACAACACAAAGTAATTTTGGTGTGCTGACATATTTGTCTCTCCACAGGTGAAGAAAAACTATGAAGCATTACGTCAGAGGGAGGAGGAGGAGAAGATGGTGCAGAGCTCGCCCCCTAAAGGAGGGGAGGACCCTCAGTCTGTCAGTAAATGGGAGAAAGAGAGCCATGAAGCAACCAGAGAGGTGCTAAAAGTCAAGGACAGACTCATTGAAGTGGAGAGGAATGTGAGTAAAGCAGTCATTGGCCATGCCATGTGTAACTTCCCTGTGTGAATTCTGAGCATATACATTTTGGTTTTGCACCTCTCATATTTTGTTATGATATATGTGTCTTTTCCCAGAATGCCACACTGCAGGCGGAGAAGGTGGCCCTGAGGAGCCAGCTCAAACAACTGGAGACTCAAAGCTCCAACCTGCAGGCGCAGATTGTGGCCCTGCAAAGACAGACTGCATCTTTACAGGAGAACAATACCACACTACAGACACAGAATGCCAAGCTACAGGTAACTCCCCACACCTCATACACAGTGCAGTGTTTAAGTGACAGAGGAATACATTATTGATGCGTTACAGTTCAGCACTTTCCCAAGAAAAGTAAACAGTGAGAAACAGTTTTTTTTACAAATGTACATGTTTTCAGACAAATTTAGATGAGCTGAACATACAGTGTATATTAAAGATGTATCTTTGATATCATTCATTAGTCTCCTGAAGAGCATATTTTAAAGCTCAGTGGTCTGGTGGCTCTTGGAGGGAGCTAACTTCACCTAACACCCAGCTAATCCAGAAATGGGCAAATAGTTGGAGCACGAGTGGAGCTCAGGCAGATGGGTGACATCTGTATTGGCACTAAGAAGTGGCAGTGATGGCACTCATTTGTCTGTAAACGATACAACATATCACTGAACATGACTTGAACATTGAAATTATCTATAGAGACCAAAACAGTTTTCATATCAGACAATAAGTAATCCTTTTTGAGCTGTGATAATTTTTGAGTGTGGCCTCAAATTGAGGTCCATTTAGTAGCTGACTTGAACTTCCTATCAAATTATATGGTCATCAGGAGACAGAAGCAGCCGCAAGACATTCTGCCTAATTAAAACTATATTCTTTCCTGAAGATACTGTATGTAATTCAATACCACATATGAAGGTGGCTCCAAATGCAGTGCCTTCCCTTTATGTGTGTGTGTGTGTGTATACAGTCACCCTGCCAGGCTGCTTAGTGTAGCTCCCAGTATGGATTTAGACTCGTACTCCTTATTTGGCAGCAGTTCTAACCCTTCTAATGGGCGGGCGGCAGGATTTACACTGGCCATAGAGTAAATTCTTTGAGTGTTAGTGTATATCAGGGAACCATGTGTAGACTGGTGTGTTTACGTGTACTGCTGTTCCTCTTCAAAGTTGTCAAAGTGTGTCAGCACCTGGATACTGTGAGTGTGTGTATGTTACAATATGAGTAAACGCACGCATTATGATTGTAGAAGGGATATGAGCGGAGGAAACCGCTGTGATCATAAAGGAAACTTTAAAAGAAACGGCTTTCCTGCTGGTGTCCTGAAGATGGAGCTTATGGCAGAGCAGCAGAGCAGGATGAATAGCGACACAGTGCCCCCTATGGACCGAAACAACAACAAGTTCCTTTCCACTCTTCTTATCAGTTTCTGTCTTCCTCCATCTTTGTCCTTTTACATAGGTGGAGAACTCCACCCTAAGCTCACAGGGTGCATCGCTTATGGCCCAGAATGCCCAGCTGCAGAGCCAGCAGAGCAGCGTGGAGGGAGAACGTGAGGGGGCACTGAGAGAGAAGGAAGAAGTGAGGTCTACTTATGAGCTTCTGCTCCGTGATCATGAGAAGCTGGCAGCACTCCATGAGAGGCAGGCGGCTGAATTTGAAGCTCTGATTGGGAAGCATGGCGGCCTCAAGACATCCCATAAGAGCCTGGAGCAGCAGCACCGGGACTTGGAGGACAAGTGAGACATTTTAGTGGCAATACACACACACACTGCTTTGTGCCCCTGTTTATTTTGTCTCATTAGGACAATGTCATAAAAGCAACTCCGCTTAGTAACAGTTGTAACTTTGTGTATGCAGGTACAAGCAGCTCTTGCAGAAGAAGGGGGATCTGGAGGAGCTGGAGAAAAATCTGAAGGAGCAACAGGAGAAGATGGCACTGGAGAACCAGACCCACCAAGCCACAGCTGATCAGTGCAAACTGCTCAAAGAAGAAAATGACAGGTCTGATCTCACACACATGTTAATGATACTCCAAAACAAGAGTCTAGATATTGAGCCTCTTTGCTGTCTCCTCAGACTGAATACAACCTATCGTCAGCTGGTGAAGGACAACGACAGTCTCCAAGTGGAACACAAGAACATAAAGACTCAGCTGAATAGTGCAAAGCTGGATCAGACCAAGCTGGAGGCCGAGTTCTCAAAACTGAAGGAGCAGTACCAGCAGCTGGACATCACCTCCACTAAGCTTACTAACCAGTGCGAGGTGATGAGACAATTCTCTCCATTCAGGGTGTTTCCCAGGCTCTGTCTCTTTTTACAGACACAACATCTAAGGGCCAGCTGTGTTTTTTTCCTGTTTTATTACTTTGATTGCTCATCTTTGTTGTTGAGACAGGTGTCTGAACATCTCTTTAATATATGTGTGTTCTAGTTGTTGAGCCAGCTGAAAGGAAATCTGGAGGAGGAGAACCGTCACCTGTTGGACCAGATTCAGACTCTGATGCTACAGAATCGCACCCTGCTGGAGCAGACCATGGAGAGCAAGGACCTGTTCCATGTGGAGCAAAGACAATACATGTAAACCACTTGTTGATAAACATGGTTCCAAGTTTAATCTGGATTCTATGCATTTTTATCTGTTTTACTTGATGTTCTTTGCTTTGTGAATCCTTCAGAGACAAACTGAATGAGTTGAGGAGACAGAAGGAGAAGCTGGAGGAGAAGATCATGGATCAGTACAAGTTCTATGACCCCTCACCTCCACGCAGGTAAGCCCTAGTCACATATTTTGTTTAATTGCCATGAACTAGTTTGTCTCTCCCATGTAAATCAAATTGCTGGCTTGTTGACTCTGGAAGTCTCAGCCTCAGTGGTGCCACATCAAATATTTATGGGTTGCAGTGTTAAAACTGCTGCATGCTGAAAGATTGGAGGATGAAAGAAAGCAGGCAGCACATTTAAATACATTTACTCTTGTTATTCTTCCCTTCATGTCATATTTCTTTTGTCTCTCCGTCTGACTCTTGTGATCCACTTGTAGGCGTGGCAACTGGATCACTCTGAAGATGAGGAAGCTGATCAAGCCAAAGCGAGAGAGAATGCGCTCTCTTACACTGACTCCATCTCGTTCAGAGTCTGGTGATGGGTTCCTGTCGTTTCCCCAGGACAGCCAGGACAGCTCATCCATTGGCTCCGGCTCCAACTCTCTAGATGACACGTTGATACAAAAGAGGAGCAGCAGTGAGTACAAAGAAAATACACACATAAACATACAATACAATATAGAGGAGTTCCTAGCAAGCTCAGTTTGATGTTGTTCTACCCAGAAAGTGTAAATGCTGCTACAGGTTTATGTGAATGCCTGAGTGGATGAATGGGTCTCTTTTCCCCCTAACTGCTCCTCTGCTTCTTCATTTGTCTCTCTGCAAAGGGAAGAGAGGGCAGCAGTCCCATGCCCAAGGGCAGGGTTCGTCCAATGGTATGCTGCGGATGGGAAGGGTGGGCGGGGTTTCTGACCCGACTGTCACGTCTTTCAGGGCATGTTTTCGTGAGTCCATTGTCAGTGTCACACGGCTGTCATAGAGCTTTACTGATGAGCTGCACAGCACCAGGAGTTTGACAGTGACTTCAGACCTGATTTCTGGTCTTTGTGTTTGGGTGTGCTTGATTTCATTTATGGCTAATGGTAATGGACACTACCAAGACTGTTAACTCAGTTTTAAAGTGGAACTAAATGTCTAGTTCGCACCAGTCAGTTACACCAGTGTCTCATCTGCTTCATCTTTCCTGTCGCTCAGTGTGAAGAGGTACTCTCAATGTTCAGAAGTCGATCTGAATCAAGTGCACCCTGATGTGATTCAAATTTTGCTAAGTTCAATCTGTGCAGCTCAGCTGTAAACAAGAAAGAAGAAATGCTCTCGCTCATAGCATCATTACTATTAAAAGGTGCAATACAAGTTCCAGTTGTCATAAAACATGTTGTGCTTTCTTCAGCTGTTAATCTCTTTTAGGAACCAGCCAATTTAGTCTGTACAGCAGAAAACAAACAAAACCCTTTGTACATTAACTGTACCATTACACAGCTTCTTTTTCCCTGAAATGTCTGTAAAAGACCCCCCTCCCTCCTCCTAATTGCACCCTTTAATACTCTGCTTTCTGTGTCTCATCTAGATGTGGTAGTCATATTGTGCACAACACTGTCCGTAATGTTTTAATCAGTTGGTGACGTTGTGTACAACAGACAGGACCATTAACATGAGAGCGTGTGTTGTGTGAGGATAGAAGGTGTGTGAGTCTTTCTGTTTGATGTTTTTTGTCGAGGCCCTTGTAACGAATTACGATTCAATTGTCTACTTCATGACAGGCCTTTCATTACAGTCAGAAAGTACTTTGACATGATCATTACATGAGTGTGATCCACCTGTTTTTAAGTCCAAACTGTTGTGTTGATTGCATTGTTGTCTGTTGTCCAGTTGGATGTCCAGGGGCTCAGCTTTCTCTCTGTATCACTCCCTTGGTTCCTTTTGTAATAATGTTAACCACATCCTTCTGTTCTTCCCTTTTTTTTTTCCTCCATGTGCCCGTGCTTTTTCTTTCTCCTCTGTCTGTCTGTCTGTCTGTCTGTCTGTCTGTCTGTCTCTGACCTGTGCTTTGACAGCTATAAAAAGGTTGCCTTTCATGAGGAACAGATCCAAGGACAAAGACAAGGCCAAGGCCATCTACCGGCGCTCCATGTGTAAGACCTCCGTTAGCCGCCATGCTAAGCCTCCTCTTCCTCCATTCCCTTGTATTGTCATGCTAGGAGAAACAAAGAAGGAGCAGTCTCTAATGATTAGCTGGATGTGTGTGGGACAGTGTGGCATTACAGCTTTGTTATTTAACGTTACCTGATATTATTCAGATGTTAGCAGGTTTTTCTTAGTCACCCCCCCACACTGCATCGGCTGACATCACTGACTCATCCTATTATTTTTTTCCTAGTCACCCACCTTCCTCTGCCAATATGTCTGCTGCCTCCACTCTCTCCTGTACAGTATGTTCACAAAGACTTAACTAGCTTTCAGCTGTGTAATGTCACTTTGCTCTCAGTACTTCATAATAACAAGCAACACAAACTTCACAAACACAAACAGATGGTAGTGGAATAGGAGATTCCTTTCTGTCTCTTGTAGTGTCTTTCAGTTTTATCACTACATGAGTCATTGTGCATCAAACGACCTCGGCTTCATCATGTGTTCTATGATTTTTTGTGTGTGTTCACTGAATGAAAGGCTCTGTGTGTGTGTGAGGGTGTATGTCACAGTGAGACTGCGAGAAAGAGGTTTGCCTTTCATGTGTTTTTGCTGCCTTTGATTTCAGCATGACTAAAATAAAAACAAAAATCACCATCCGCCTGATCGACGCTGGCACGCACCATGAAGGACTTGAAATGGAGCCTTAATTCTCTCTCTGTCTCTCTCCGTCTGTCTCTCTCCGTCTGTCTCTCTCTCTCTCTCTCTCTCTCTTCCTGTCAGTGTGCTGCATTTCAGATCTTATTCTGCTGACATGGAGTCTCTCTGATCTGCCACTGCTGCTCAGAGCAGTTTTGCATGCTTTCATGCTTTTCAACCATCGGCTTAGTAAACAAAGTGCATGGAGACAGTCAGTCCAAAAGTGACAAATCGGACATCTTTATGCACTTTGGTTGACATACTTTAATAAAACTGTGTGCCTGCATGTGCACTTTAATTCATGTGCTATAGATGAATATTTTTATGAACGCAAAGTAATTTTGTTCATGATGTTACCACATACAGGATTTTTCTGCCATCTCCTCTTGCTTATTGTCAGGGTTTGTAGTGAGGCTAGGGTAACTTTGTGAGGCAGCTGGATTGTTGTGAGATTTGTAACCTCAAGGCACAGAAATCCATCTTGCCTGGCTTCAGCAAGGACTTAATTGTTATTTGTAAACCCCTTTCTTATTTGTTTATTTTAAATACATTGGTGCATTTGTCATTAATTTGTTGGATATGCTAAAAGCTAGTTGTTAGCTTTCAAAGATCAGGGCCCAGTAAAAAAAAAAAGACTGTTGATGTGAGACATTATGTTGGTAAATGTCTAATTTCAGTTCTTATCCTCCTCTCCTTCACTCCATTCATTCAGCCATGAACGACCTGCTGCAGACCATGGCAGTGGCTGGCGGTCCTGGGGCTCAGTGGGCAGGCAGCTCTGAGAACCTAGATGGACCTGAAGCCAGAGACGGCAACATGACGGGGAGCAGCAAGCGCAGTGGACAGCGCATGAAGGAGCTCGCCTTTTCCACCAACGCCATCGACTGCGCTGCCCTCACCCTGCCCTCTGCTGGGCACAGCAGAGCCAAGCACCGGTTGCAAGTCAAAGGTCAGGAACAGGGTTCTTTGAAATATTTCTTTATTTTGATATTCAGCATAGAAATCATCAATTTTTGAATCTCTCAACAGACAATGCATCCTGTGAGGATGTCGCTGGCTCTTCAGATGACCCCAAGAGTCAAGGTAAGACCAGCAGTAAAGTGGACATAAGAAATATGCAGAACCTGAAGGATCTCAAATGAGGAGTGAGAAAGGGGTGAACAGACCCCATAGAAGCAGGTTATATCCTCAGCAATCCTACAGCTTATCTTTCCCCACTTTGATGAAGGCTGATCTACAGAGGGTAAAGCAATGTGAGCAGTGGAGGGAGATGAGCCTCCTCTGAAAGTAGGATTGACTCTAATTCAGGCGTTAGGATGTTTTCCAGGGAAGTTAATCTGCAGCCAGGCAGCTAGTCATCAGTTCTGTGCTGCTTTAATGTCGATGACCCAGTTAAACAGCCACCAAACTACTGACACACATTCCTTGCATTTAAACCAAACCTGCACCCTAAGGCTCTGTGGTTTGCAAACAGTACACCAGACTCTAAACATGTTCTAAAGCGGAGTCATTACTGCAGGATGATGGCATAGCATTTGTCTGGATTTGACTGTGCTGATGAGTTCCCAGAACACTGATAAAATATGAAAGAGATTAATGTAAACTCCATTCCCCAGTTCATCTATGTGTAATGGTTGAAGGAAATGGACATCCAGTCTCACAGACACGCATTACCTTTAATGTATCAGCCATTAGGTATTACTGAGTGATTAGGGATTTTTTTGGCTGTTACTCAAGTTTGTTGTGCTAAGAGATGTTACATCCTTTTCTACATGTTGCACGTGTGTGTCTGAATTGTGTGTGTGTGTGGTGTGTTTTCTTATCAGGCCTGCAGGTGTATAGCAGTGCTCTGCCTTTGTGTCCTTCTCCTGTTGAGCTGAGTGCTGTGTGCAGAGTGCACTGTAGCATCTGTAGTAAGTGACAATTACTTGGCACTGAACATCACTCTGGGCTGGTTTCCTAGACCTGCTAACAACTGAGATACTAATCAGAGATTGGAGTGGCTGATTTTAAATTCTAATTTTGTGTCAACCATGTCATGAAGACCAGTTTGAAATGATTTCACAGTCACTGGTTTCCAGGTGTGAACACAGGAACGGGCAGTGTCCTTGCTTTGTCTTGCTTCTTGCCCTCCTGCGTTGAACCCCTCCCATTTCTTGGATCACTAATTCACTCACTCTGTTGTCCTCTGTCGCTTCTCTGGTTGGTCCTTGTGTTTAGGCGTCCCTGCCCTGTCTTTTGGCAGTGCCTTTGTTTGTTGAACGGACATATCGGGTGCAGTCTGGCACTGAGCCACCCTTCCTGTCTCTCTGCCTGGCATGTGCCATCTGTTGCCCCAGCAGGAGTCACTCTGTCAGGGTCTGTGTGTTAGTGCATGTTAGTGTAGGTACATGTACACGTATATAAATCCTAACCGTGAATGCGTGTGTATGCGTGCGTCTTCCCTCTTGTCCCTTACCCAGCCTCCAGACCCACCAGTCTCCATAGCAACAGGACCACCAGTAGCAATAGTAACAATAACTCCCACCTCACTTCTCCTCTGGAGGGCAAAGGTATGCTCCTCCTTCTTGTAACCCTCCTCCTCTTCCTCTTCTTACCCCTCCTCTTTTGCTCTTGTCCTTTTATTGTCTTTTTTGAAACATAATTTGCTGCTTTACAGGTTAACGTACTCAGACATCATGTTTTCCACATTTTGGATGTTTTCAATAATGCATGGACATTGAAATAATAAGTTTAAATGTCATGTAGATAGCTGAGAAGTAGAAATTATTGTTAAGATTTAATTACCCTTTTAAATGAATAGATGTACAACATGTTCTGAAACTGTCAGGCAGGTTTGATCAATACTAATCCAGTTCCCCAGCAGATTTGTGCATCATCAAATCACTCTCTCCTCCTCTTCCTCCTGCTCCCCCTACCTCTTCCTCAGGCACAGTGAACGGCAGCCTCAGCAGGCCTCACAGTGAGAGCAGTGGAGAGTTCAGCCTCAGTCTAGACCAAGAGGTGTGGTCCAGCAGCGGCAGCAGCCCTGTCCAGCAGCCCAGCTCCTCGCGCTCCTCCCACCAGAGCCCCCTGCAGCTGCGCAGGTCCCTTGACCCATCCAGTGCAGCGGGAAGCCCCGGACAGACCCAGATCAGGAAGTCTGGATCCCCTGGCAATGAGGTGCTCTCCCTGCAGCAATTCCTGGACGAGGGTATTGATCCAGCTGAGGTGAGGTCTCAGATGTCTGTTAGAGCAAGACTTGCAGATGTAGCAAAATAGTTTACCAGCTCTCTATCATGTGAAATCAGTTCGGGATTACATAGATTTTAATCCTGGTCTGAATTGTTGTTTTTTTTGACATTGTCTGTTTGCAGTCTGGCAGTCAGGAGAACCTCACTGTAGACTCTCCTCGCCTCTCCACCTCCTCTGAGCACGTGCAGAAAGAGCGCACTTCCACGAAGGGCCGCGGCATTCTGCGCTCATCCAGCGGGAAAGCTGCACCGGTGAGCGCTGACCGGCCACCGAGATCCTCAGGACAGCCGGGGCGCCCTACACTGCGAAAGGCTGAGAGCACCCGTGTGAAAGGCTCCGCCCCCATCCGCTCCAGCTTGTCCTCGCAGGGTAAAGCCACGTCCGTCTCCGAGCGCCTGGATTCAGCTTCCTCCACGCTGCCCCGGGCCAGCAGCGTTATCTCCACCGCCGAGGGTACCACGCGGCGCACCAGCATCCACGACCTGCTGTCCAAGGACAACCGGCAGCCTGTGTCTGTCGATACTTCCCCTCCTGTTGCTTCCACCAAGGCTGGGATGCGGTCCCAGCCGACAGCCAGTGAGTACCACCCCACCAGCACCAACCTAAAGGGATCCTTTTCCACCACCACCACCCCCATGTCCAAGTCACTCAGCTTACCCTGCCATAGCTTGGAGGACCCCGACCTCTCCACCCTCGAATCTTTCCTCGGCCCCTCCTTCACAGTCGAGTCTGTGTTCATGGACTCCATCTTTAGTGAGTCAGCAGGCAAAAACCTCCCCTACCTGTCTCTTAACCCCACCCTAGTCAGCAATATCAGTGGGCCTCCTGTTACAAATAAAACAAACCCAATCCCGACGCCTCACAGCCAGACGAACGGCCAGATGAGATCCAGCTCAGACAGCCTAAAAGAGTTTAATGAGGGTGTGGATAACAGTGCTGTGAATAATTCGGACCAGCCAGTGAGCCCAGATGACAACCAGTCTCTGTGGTATGAGTACGGCTGTGTGTGAGTCACAAGGAGGGTTCTGGTTTGCTGAACTCAATATTAGATTTGACTTAAAAAAAAATCTGAGACTGAAAGGATGAGCCTTCATCTTTGCATGTGTTTATCAGAGCACTATCTATCTCTGTTTTTTTTTTTTTTTTGGTTTGGTTTGGTGCTGATTCCTGTTCTGTGAGTTGGGACTGTTCCTCCATCCAGCTGCCTGTGACATTTTTTTTGTTCATCAAACCTACTTCATTGGCTAACACTATTTATACACTATTATCTATTATCTATTAAACTGACAGTGAGCAGAAATATTGGAGATTTAAGAATTTAATTAAAATGAGCCAAAGCAGTGTCTGTTTCTGATGGCTCGCTTCATCCACTTTAGAGTCTGTTCAGTTAATGTCTTCACTGTCCGTGGTGACGTTTTGGAAGAGGCTTTTTTATTAACTCCCGGCATGGCTTTGTTTTGTCTGACCTTCAACGCTCATTTTGATTGCTGTGATCAAAATGGACCTCATGTTTGTTTTGTTTTCTTTTCATGGTGTGTTTTGTGTTTTTATTTCCCTCCTGTATTTTTTTTATATTAACTGGATGTTGATGTCTCTGGATGACCTGGTGAATCCTGACTGACTTCTGAGGTGACAAAATGATGACGCTTCATTCCCAAAATGATCAGAGATGTTTTTAGAGAGTGAAGATAGAATAAAATATGGCGCTAAACACATTTAGCCAGTTGTTGATAGAGTAATGAAGGATTTGTTGTATGTGTAGACTGTAAATAAAAATGGATGGTGTGAGTAGTTAATCCAAAATATAGGTTAACAGTTTGAGATGAGGTGTGCGAGCCTCAGTCAAAATCTAAGACAGCACCTTCTTCATCACTTCATTATGCACATTAACCTTTATTGAATTCTAACAGGTGTTTTGATAAAATTCTAAACTCTGCCTGCCTGTAAAGAAGTTTGTATCTGCTGTAAAGTTGATTATTTTAAGATGGAGGTTAGAAGAATTGACTTGCTTCAGAGCCAGCCCCTAGGGGCCACTGGAGGAACTGCACTTTCCGTGTAGGCTTTGCCCCGCAGCACCTGAGGCTGCTGCTGGAGATTGTTTTGTGAATGAAGCTAACATCATTTCTTTTGGTATTTGGGAACTCTTTATTTACTGCTTGACATACCACAACCTGGGACAACATGTTTTTTTTTTTAACTCACAGACTGTAGTCATTAAGTTATAATTGAAGACAAGCACTATTTGCAGTGCCAGTACTAGTAGACGTGTCTGCATCTAGCTCCTTATTTATTACTGCTTTTGTAGGCTGCTTTGTTGTATTTATCTAAATGCAGGAATGAAGTAAATGTTGTCACTCTGCATATAACATAACCGTTGCCTTTGTCCAACAGATGTGGAGGGCAGAAAGTCTAAAAGCAGGAGCGGGGAGCCGCAGCAAAGCTGCTAAACCCTGACCCCCACCCTCGTCTGTCTGCTACCATGCTGTGAGCGCGTGGTGAGTGAGCGCTGCTCGAGCGGGATGAAAAAAGGGGTGAGGGAGGGATGGTGAGGGCCAGCCTTGTATCCATGGGAACCTAAAACATGGTGTAACAGATGTCATCCATCCTGCCTTGCACTTGCTTCCCCTGCTTCTCTAAGCTGTCTCCCTCCTCCCTGTCCTGTCCGTCCCCTCACTGTCCCTGTGGTGCCAGACGCCTGTTCACAGAGCCTGATGGGACCTGGTCTGCATGACATATGGGCCATTTTTGTCCCTCTCAATCCCTTTAACCAGAGGGGTTGTGTGGCTCCAGCAGCTCCTTCCTTCATGATGTGTTGTTGGTGTTTTACCGGAGAAAGCATCAGACCTTTGCTGCATGGCTTCTGGTGTAGCACTGAAATCCTTCCCCACCTCCCTTTGCATGTAGATCCAGGCTGGCTGCTTCCTTCTGTTTCCTCTTGTTTCATCACTGTTCTTACTGAAACACCTTTCTGACTTCTTCCTGTTTTTATTCTTTCTTGTTTTCTGTCTTCTCTTCTTTTTCTACTCTTCTTTGCTTGCTGGGACTCAGAGAGAAAGGTGGCCTTGGAGCTGTGTCTGAAGCCTAGTAGTGTTAATCTGCTGAGACGGTCTACAGTGAGAAACGATTGTATCCCCTTTCTGTTTTGTTTTTTAAACCAGGACACTTGCGTAGAGAAAAGTGACTTCCTTCTCTGTTTAGTTTTTCTTCCTTGAATCAAGGAAAAAGGATTTTAAAAAAAAGAATATTAGAAAATGTTGCAGTGACAGGCTTTTTTTTTCCATAAAGACTGCTGTAGCAGATTGTACTGCCATGTGTGATGTGCACTAATCTCTGCAGACTAAGATTAAAGTGCCAATGTTCACACAACAGCCAACAAGCGAGATCTTTAAACCAGACAAATGACCTTCTTCTGCCTGACGCCATGGACACTGAAAAAAAAGAAAAGAAAAAAGGATAAACTGGCAGAACGCACAAGCAACAACATCATAACGCATGTCAGCACAATACATTATCGGCTACTGAATCACAATCTGCATGAAGCAATCAACCAGTCAATCATCCCACTTCCTTTATCCAATCAAAAGAGGAGGACAATGTTCAGTGGGGCTTTTTACTTGCCAGGATACCAAATGGACTTTGGACAGGAAGCCATGACCGCTCATGTGTGAAGGTTGTGCGTTCTGAGAGAGAGAGAGAGAGAGAGAGAGCGCGTTCCAGGTCACCTATAAGACAGCTACACAGCTCATCCTCACTGAAATCATGTTTCACCTTAAACTGAACTGAATCACCTCCTGCAAGATCTCCCATCCCGCTCTGACAAGGAAAATAAAGGCACACATGACAGCATTGTGTATCCACCTTCTGTTTATAAATCTGACTGCAGTATAGGTGACCTGTGACCTGCCTGCTACATTCAGAACATGTGCAGATTCCTGTTGTTGTGTTGAACATGATGAGTGTTTTCCTCCTTTTCCACTTTTACATGAATCCATTTGATGTAATTAAAAAATCATCAACTACTGTGAGTGTCTGTGAAGGTTCTCAGTCATCCAGGTCATTTTCAGTATCAAAGGACTCTTAGATCTCTAATGTAAGCATTCACAGTCCCTCCCACAGGGGGACATTTAGCCCATAAATATCTGTTTCCTCACCAAAGTTACTTTAGAACTGATGAAGCTGCTTGGATAAGCAGTGAAACGTCTTCAAGAAAACTCTACAAGTCCAGATGCCTTGATTCAACTCCTATGAATAGTAAGATCAAGGCCCTGTAGGAGCTGAGCATTCAGTGATGTTCCTTGATAGCTTGCTCCACAGTCAAATACCACTTTGATCTTTCCTTTGGTGGGACGATACACTCCATGGTGTGGTTAACCTGAAGCTCATTCATAAAAATATTATATTCAGCATGGAATCTTGAGTCTTTCTGAAACCTCCTTTTCAGGTGATGCAAACGTTGCTCAACGATTTTCCTGTTATTTGGCATGCTGACCTTGATGTTCCTTAAAGGTAATGCAATCTGGTAATGGCCATCCACACACCGCCATTTTCCTTTAAGAAGCCTATCTTCTTCTCATGAGCCATTTTCTCCAACTGCACACATACATCTAACGTGTGTCCACCTCCACAACAAATACACATTTTCCTTCCTGTTTGTTCTTTCTCTTTCTTTGCAGATTGATATTTGTTCTCTACAGGACCCACAGTGGTTGCAAAGCTGGTTCCTTTGCTTCCAGATCATAACTGTAACTTAGGTTTGTTCATTCCTTTATTTCCAATAACTGATGGAACATCTTGTATGTTTCCAAACACAGGGTCTGTTAGTATTCTCACTTGTCTTTCAATAAAGTCAGCAATGTCTGTAAATTCGGCTCTCCGTTTGTGTCTTTCCTTCAACTCACAAGCCTGGCTTCTCCATCTGTCTCTAAGCTTGTAAGGCAGTTTCTTAATGATGCTCAACATGTTAGAAGGCAAGTCCAAATCATGAAGATACTGCACTTCTTCCATAGCATTGCAGCAGCCTCTGAGGAAAAAACAAAAATCCTGCAGGGCCTTTACATC
>JAVQJX010001151.1:0-10912 GCA_036025115.1 Ambassis agassizii | reverse complement strand
CTGTACATCATAAAGCAGTGATACAACCAGAACAAAGTGAGTTTAATCTTTCAGTGTGCTACACCTATGTGCACACAGAGGAGGATGCAATGTGCTGTCAGTTTAATGTGTGGCTGTATTAAGGAATGAATAGCATTTAAGCCTTGACCTCAGCTATGACCTTACACTTCCTTTTCTGATAACATCCACAGAAGAGCTGATGGTGGTGTAAACACATTTCCAGACTTACATACAGTAGCATGGATTCTCACTGTTTTTTTTTCTGTCGCTTTTTGAATGCTAAAACCTTTGGAAAAAAAGTTTAAAACTTTATGCTAAGCTAGGCTATGTGTCCCAGATTTGTATCAGACTTGAGAGGAATTCACATATTGCACTGTGTATTTTCACAACAACGGTAAATTAAATGGCTTCTCGGCTTCCTGTGACAGCACAGAGAGAAGGTTTGATTTCAAACCCATGCTGTGCCACTGCATGCAATCTGCTGTCACTTCTCTGTTACATGTCACCATGCACTATCTGCAGAAAGTGATAAGATACTGAAAGAATGTGGGAAAAAGAGAGAATTCCCCAACTGTCCATCCCCCCTTTAGCGGTTTCTTTTTAAAGATCTTGCCAGCTTGATTGTGGACTTTTAAAGTGTCTGCCTGAATGCTAACCCCGGGCGGACAGTGACTCCATCTACTGTTGTCACGAATATTATGATTTACGGGATGCTGGATCTGTGAAGTGGACTTTTGTCTGAGAGGGGGCTGCTACAGCCGCCGAGACTTGAACTTTGACCTTCAGTCTGAAGAGGATGGGTGTCTGCAGAGGGGACGGAGACAAGACTGGGAGAGGGAAAATGAGTTGAAAGGATTTGAGGGGGGAGATAAAAAGGAGTGAGTAGGGGAGAATATGGGATCTAGAAGCCACTGGGGGGACGGACAGGAAGAGGATGCCTGCTGCAGAACAAAATAACAGCTTCTCTTTGTGTGTAGCATGTTTTATACACTTCATGTTTCATAATTCCTGCAAACAACAAAGTATTTCTTCTTTGTCCTGATGTGTTAGAAAATGAAGGAGAGACAAGGGCCGGTGTTGATCACGGGTTAGACAGGTAATGATTGGGGATGAAAGCCTCAGATCAGGAGGACAAACTTGTCTTTTTTCTGTCATCATGTTCCCTATCTCAGCATTATGTGGTGAGATAAACAGCAGCAGCAGTGAGTGGTTGTAGTTGTTTTCTTCTGAGCTGCAACCAAACACAGTAAATCAGTTCAAATGAGAGTCGCATGGCTTAGGTCTTATGACTGACCGTCTTCAGGACGTCTGTCTGCAGAGAACACACAAAAATGTATGTCAAAGAACACACACACACTTCTTAATGCTCTCATGACTGTATGTTTACTTTCTATCAGACAAATTAACAGTGTGTGTGTTCTCCCTGTTCGTTAAGTGAATGGCTGTGTCTATCAGTGAAAGAAAGAATTCGAGGAGGAAATTTGTGCCGTGTGTGTGTGTGCGCTCGTGTGTGTGTGAGGTTACAAAGATCCCTCTGTGGGTGAGACCGACCACAAGCCTCCAGAACAGCTGATTCTCAGCCTCTGAACCCTCTGGTCCCCCAAGAGAGGGAGCGAGACAGTGGGAGGGAGGAGGGAGTGTGTGCAGCACTGATGGTTAGACAAGAAGAAAATATCATAGGCCAGTCTGAAACTCTCCCAGCAGCCAATTATTTACTTTGTTTACATGAAAACATTTTTTTACTCCTATTATTGTGTTGCATTTATACAAACACAACAAATCTGTAATTTGAATATCCATCAGCTCCTGTATTCTAACATTTGGAAAGAGATCTCGATGAAGGGAAGGAGTTGGGACAGCAGGATGGAGAGGAATGGAAAAAGGGAGAGTAGAAGGAAAAGCAAGAGCGGGTGAGGCTCGCAATAGGATGGAGGCGAGATGAGGAAGGAGTGGAGAGAAGCTTCTGTCGACAGCTAAGACAGGAAACCACAGCTGCACTCACACACACACACACACAGCTGCTGGAGATATATCCTTTAACCCTGAATGCCCACGGATCGAGACGATGCAGCTGTAGTGCACCACGCCCATCGTTCACTGAGTGTGTGCATGTGTGCGTGTTCCTGTTTTGTTTTTTTCTGACAATACAATTGTTTTCTCTGGTCTAATTTTGTCCCTTGTGAAGACAATAGTGTATTGTCCGAGGGCTGAGGAGGCGTGTGAGAGAGCCAGGGCTTTTCACACTCTCCCTCACTCTTATTTTAACTTGTTCCACTTCATTCCTGTGAAATGCAGATTTTACTGGTGGAGGTAATATTTAGTAATTAATTGGTGCTTTTGTTAGATATCCCACTTATGATATCAGAGAGGAGATCAGAGGTACAGTCAGTTGTACCGGTGGAGAAGATTTTCTGATTCTTTTCTCCCCACAAGTGTCCATAAACTCCTTGTGTTGTATTGTGGATGAAATGACCTTATAATTTAGTTATTTTAATACCAAAACATTATTAAATGTCTCCACAAAATATTATTTGTCAGAGTGGAAAAAGCCACATAAACAGCATGTGAGCCATTAAAGCACAATAAAACTTTCCACTGAAAAGTGACGTGACACTGATCTACTCCTCCTGTTCAATGACACTATATAAACTTTATTGAAGTAATAGGGGTAATATAGAGTATTTCTTTTACAAGAAAAGCTTTTTGTTTTCTCTTATGAAAGTGCATGAAACAGCCTGGTGACAGTTTGGCAACTATAACTCATGAAAGTACAGATTTTCTCTTCTTTACTTTGGCTCCATTTCCTTTAGGAAAAGGAAGCTTCCTGCCCTCTTCTCCTCACTTTATTTTCTCCCCCCCTTGGCTCTTTGTCGGCTCTGAGCAGGCAGGATGTGTGAGAGTGTGTCAGGCCGTTTGGAACAATGTCAAGGTCAACAAAAAGCACACACATACACACAGGATGTCGAACATGAAAACAGACACACATACTGTCCATGTGTAAAAGACTGGCAGGAAAAATGAACATGTTGATATGGAAGGATGTTGAATATCTGTTCCTGGTCAGCTGTTGCAACAGGCGGTAGCTAAGCTGAGTTCCAAACTGGCTCTGTGTCCTCATGAACTGCCAGTTTAGGTCGTCCTTGCATACATGAGTTAACATGATGTTCGATGCACTCGGTGTAATAGCATAAGCATTTTAACCATCTGCCCTGTAGCCTCCCTGAATATGACCTTTCTTTGTGGTTCGCAGTGGTGATGGAGAGACTTGTGAACGAGCTAGGCTCTCTACTGAAGATGCTGGACCATGAGACGGTTAGTCCAGCCACTGCTGAAAAAATGGCCTCCATACGCAACATCCTGGACTCTCTACCGCTGCCAGGTACTGTACATAGCAAATGAGCATTGCTAGAGTTATACAGGTTTTTTCTTTTACATGCACATTCAATTCAATCCTTTGAGTTATGTAAAAGTATTAACACACTCTGAGAAAATAGACATTATCACCCAAAGAGGCCCACAAAGATACAGGATGGTTAAAAAGTGAGGAAGGACAAAATGTCCAGTGTCTCCAACTCCCAAAATAAAGAAAGAGCACTAAAGGGCGGTCACCATTTTGGCGATGATGATGGTGAGGATGATGATGTCGTCATGTGTGCCACTTCCATATGTGTGTGAGCCGTATGCTGCAGTGTTCTGTCATAGAAAACATGAAATAATTATTGTTTTATTTATTTTACTTTGATAAACACAGAAAGAGTGAGCAATCAAGAACAAAATACAAATATTAAAAAATATTATTACATGATTATATGCGCAGGAAAAAATGAATTCAGAAATTAAATGCTGCAGAACAAGAAGTGACATCAGTGACTTTTCATTTAACCACAGTAATTAAAGTGAGCTTGCAGTTTTTCAGCTGTTTCACATGAATTCAGTTTGACAGTTGCAGCAAAGAAAGTTGAGTTATTTCTTAAAGGTCACTTGAACAGTATTTATTTAGAACATTTCTTTGTCTTATTTTCGGAGCCAAAAAGTCAGTGACATGTTGTACGCTGTGTGAGACACAAAGCAGCGATTGTTGTGGGGGGGAAAAGTGCAGCCTCAGTGACATCAAATCTGACTGAGGTCTTTACAGCAGATCCTTGTTTGTCTGTAAGAATACAGGATGTCGGGGAGGATAAAAGGATTGATGTAAGAGGATAATGAAATGTAAAGTTTAAAGAGGATAACAGAGCAAGGTCACAGAAAGGGGAAATGCAAAAACATTCTGATGGTTCACAAGCGTTTGGGACAATGGACCCAGACTGCTCTATTCATACTCATACTTTGAAAGTCACTTAGTTTTCCATGTGTAGTCTGTAACATGTTGTCTCACATTGTCTCCACACAGTGTGTTTGTCTACAAAGCTCAGTATTAATAGCTGATGAACTCTCACCTAGTGTCTGTCTGTTGTCTCGGGTAATCCTGACGTTTGAAGCGTGGGCTTCCATCTTTAACCCCAGACTCTGATCCTGTTTCTAAACACTAATTTGTCTTTTCCACAGTCAATGGATCAGATGTCTACATGAACAGCTGTCTCTATGGCAACGGCACCAGCTTTGTAGAGTCTCTGTTTGAGGATTTTGGTCAGTAGACCGTGTAGTCTCCTAAGCCATCTTATAATGTTGATAATTCCTGTACAGTCTAATCATCTATTAATAATCCAATTCCCCGTTGTCCCACCAGACTGTGATTTGCACATGCTCAGTGCGTCTCCCGTGGAGCAGAAAGAACACAAAGATGAGGAGAAGGCTCATCCTAATAAATCTGTAAGTACATCAGATTAGTGTTTCTGATACTTGTACACTGAATTCTGGTTAAATCTCCACATTTGTTCCTCAGACACCCACAGACACCCCCCCTCCTCTGCCTACCACCCCACTCCCTGATGACTACTATGAAGAGGCTGTTCCACTGGATCCTGGATCCACCCCACAGTACTTTACCACCAGTGTGAACAGTCAGTTCACAGCTCTAGTCAACCATAACCAAACTTAATTTGCTACAGTTATATCATCCTATTCCATCTCATCTTTCTTGTCGATTGCCTGTAGATTCCAGGAACTCTGTGGAGGACGCCTACTACGAAGATGCAGACAACAACTACCCCAGCACCAGGATCAACGGCCCTCCAAAAAACTCCTGTGCGTCCCCTCAGCCTCACGATGAATAGAGATCGTTTTTTTTTTTTTTCAATCTAAATTTATCTGTGGGTGTTTCTTTAATCATTCATGGTATTTTTGGTTTCCAGACAATGACTCAGATGCTCTGAGCAGTTCCTATGAGTCTTATGAAGAAGAGGAAGATGAGGCAAAGGGGCGGGAGCCACCTCAGAAGTGGACGGCAGAGGAAAGCCCAGATGGACCAGTTAGAGACTGTCGCATCTGCGCCTTCCTGCTGCGAAAGAAACGGTTTGGCCAGTGGGCTAAACAGCTAGTTGTTGTCAGGGACAATAAACTGCAGGTAAACAGAAGCAGCTGTTTATTGTTGTTAGCAGCACACAGTAACTTTCCATTTACCGGTCACAGTTTTGTACAAAAGTAAAATCGCTTCAAATACCATCGAGTTCTTTTTGTGGTTTGAGCGTATTCTTTAATCTCACTGCTTCTCTTTAATAGTGTTACAAGAGCATCAAAGAAAGCTCTCCTCACACAGAGCTGCCGCTGAATCTCTGCAACGTCATCTATGTCCCCAAAGAAGGACGGAAAAAGAGACACGAACTGCGCTTCTCGTTGCCTGGAGGTGAAGCTCTAGTGCTGGCTGTTCAGAGTAAAGAACAGGCTGAGCGGTGGCTTAAGGTACCTTTGATTATTCTATCACAGGCAGACAAAAGTAGAAGAAGACATGAAAGAAGTGTGATTTTCTTTTTTGTGAGTCCAGGTGATTCACGATGTTGGGAGCGAGTGTAGCAACATTGAAGGCTTGAATGGATCCACCTCTCCCATTATACAGAGGAAGCTGGAGCTCGACAAGGTGAGTCTTTATCTGCTGTATTTTCATGGATTATTCTCTCTCTAATGAGGCCTCCCTGTACCATTGAAACAGTAAACCTCAGTGTCATAACGTAGTTCTGAATCTATACGCTAGTTTTTACATTTCAGTGGGGGTGACATCACCTCTTTCAGCCCACGCATGACACAACTATTCCTTTGGCTTCTAGTCTACAAGCAGCGAGCGAGGTGACATTTTTGAGGTTTGCTGTGCTGGCGCGTTTTCAAAGAGCTCCATATCCTGAATAAAGTGAATGAATGGTGACATGGCAGTTACACCCCATGTTGACAGATTTGTTTAAGAAAAGACTCCCTGGAGGCTATTTTGGTTGACAGGATTTCATAAGTTAAAACAGAATAGACAAATGTATTCATATATGTCATTTAGTGTTAACAGAGGACAAAAAAAGTAGTCATTAAAGGTTTTTCATTTTATTTTACTGGCAGGCGCTGCAGCATGACAGACAGGCCTCAGACTCAGACAGCGGCCCCACAGCAGACGGTCAGTCCACTTGTCATGGACCAGGACTGGACACTACTGATTCACTTAGTAAGTTTAAATCTCGATTTGTTGTTGCTGATGTATTTACACCTTACAACTATATGACACAGAGGTCGTGCTGTGTGACTCACACTTGTGTTTAAGGGCGTTTAATGTACACTATGACATATTTGGGTGGAGTTTAGATGGGTGTTTGTGGATATTTTGAAAATGTTACATGTTGTATACCGCTGCGAGATGACAATCACATCCTCCAACTCCAGAATCAGCAAGATATAATGAGTTTACATATCAGTATATTTTGCTCCATCTAATTCTAGACCTTAAAACCTTCACACAGTCCTAGAAGGAAGTAAATCTGTCCTCACTTTCCAAACACATCCTCACTCTCAGGATGTGCAATACAAGCCCTCACAAAGCTAAAAAGGGTGGTGCACATCACACACACACTGATCAAAAGCACTTTATTTTTGTTTTTCTATCTACACATCCAGGAAGGATAAACCAAGGGATCCATGATATGAGGTCAGAAATGAAGTCAAAGTGAGTCATGTTGTGTCATGTGTGTTGTTTACTGACCACACCGCTCTGAACCTAAAGAGACATGAGAGAGAGGGAGAGACAGGAAGCCAGGCGCGAGCAGATATGACATCCTTCCTGTCGTCTTCCTGCGATTGTCTCCTGCTGACATCATAGGAAGTAGAGGGGGAGCAGAGCACTGCAGCACCTGGTGCATTTAGAATTGACTCACAAAAACATAAAGGACAATTACAACAAAGCAGTGAATTATCATTGGTTCCTTTTCCAAACGTATTGAAGTTTTTGCTTAAATAGATGTTTTCGATCTTGTTTTCACTCCATGGTGTGTTTGATTTCAGACAGATGGAAGCGTGGTGCATTCTCAGAGCTCACGGGATCGATGAGCAGAGCAGCAGGCAAGAAAATCAATCGGATCATCACCTTCTCCAAACGGAAACCTCCCTTACCAGGAGAGCCTCCCTCCTCCTCCGGCCACCATGACAACCCTCGCTCTGGTGAGGACACAATCTCATCAAGTAGCTCCTCAGCTGATTGGCTGATTGGTTTGTGTTCAGATAGTTAATTAGACTGATTGAAGATTTGCCATCAGTGTCCCGTCTTTGTAAACACTGATCTGTCAGCCTCTCACATTCATCCTTTCACTCTTCACAGGCTACCTCAGTGTGTGTCTGAGTGGCTCTTGGAGGGAGCGGTGGTGTGTGCTGCGAGGCGGAAGCCTGTACCTGCAGAAGGACCCAGGGGACCAGCGGCCCCCGATCATTGTGGTGCCACTGAAAGGGGCAGAGGTGGTGCCAGGCGGCCCTGGTCCAAAACATCCCTTCTCCTTCTGCATCCTGCAGGGAGGCAACGAACTGGCAGCTTTAGAGGTGATACACAACAACAACAACAACAGCTTTTTACAATGTTTTTATCTGGCTGAGATTGTGCTATAACATGCGATGGTGTGTGTGTGTTTGTGTCCATCAGGCCAGCTGCTCGGAGGATCTCGGCCGCTGGCTGGGTGTTTTGTTTGCAGAGACGGGCAGCACTACTCTCCCTGAAGAGTTGCACTACGACTACATTGACGTTGACACACTCACCGACATACGGCACGCTGCCAGACACTCCTTCTTGTAAGTCACGTCCAGCAGCTTATTTTTAGTAGAACACAAATCCTGAGGTACAAATATTCTTTTGTTGTTCTTTCCTTCCAGATGGGCTACTACCACCGCTACATCATCCAGCAGTGCCTCGATAGACTCCAGAACATACGATGAGGTCTACGAGAGTGTTGCGGTAAGAATTTAACATGCAAAATCTTTGAAAACAGAGAATCATCTTCTGCTTTCTTTTTGACTTTGTCATGTTCATTGCAGATTTACACATCTGAGTGGACATAAATAATTGTCTGACTCCTCTCTTTTTTTAAATCTCCAGTAATTGTCAACACTGCAGCACTGGCACAGTTCCCTCTTGTCATTTGATTTAACTTTTACTAAAACTAAAATGGGAATAATCAAACCAGTCACATTTTCTGCCCTTATTCTGCCCCCTACTATTTGTGTGTGTATTGCAAGCTGTTCATTTCTGCAGATCTGCAGATCGAACGAGCACAGAATATACCTGGCAGCCATCTTGCAGATGCCCATTATGACTCCTTAAAAATTGAAACACAATCACAAGATGTGCTTTATATTATTGTAAAAATGGCCCAGCAAATGTTCCTCTCCCCAGCAGGAAGGAGATGTAGAGAGCAGAGGTGGCCAGGTGAGACGTCATGCCTCCTTCTCCAGCAGGGACTCAGAAAAGACAGAACAGCAGGCTGCCATTAAGAGACACGCCTCCAGTGAGTCTCCTTTCATTTCGTAATTCATTCGCATGGCTACATGAAAATTACATAGGAGAGAATGTGGCCTCAGCTGGAGGGTTCCTCCCAATCATGAATGTGGTTGACAAAAGTTGCTTTCTTTTTATTTATTTATTTATTTGTTTGTTTATGTATTTCGTCTTAGATGTAAATCAGTATGCACGCTACGGGAAGACACGAGCAGAAGAGGATGCCAGGCGTTACCTGAGACAGAAAGAGGAGCTGGAGAAGAAAAAGGAGGAGCTGAGAGATGCCCTGATATCCCTCCGCAAAGAGAAGAGGGAGGTGAAGGAGGAGATGAAAAGTGCCACTGGTCAGAGACACACATCTCTCACACACACATACAGCACTGTTTAGACTTCACAGCGGTACTAATTTGTGTGTGTGCGCGCGCGCACAGGTCACAGTCTGGAAAAGCGGTTAGCCGAGCTGGAGACGCTGTGTAAACAGAAGGAGGAGGAGAGGGTGGAACTGGAGCTCAAGCTGACAGAGGTCAAAGAAAACCTGAAGAAGTCACTGGCAAGAGGAGCTCTGGGTCCACCTACTGACACTAAGATCAGCGCCAAGGTAGGCAGCTACGGCAAACACACACACACACACACACACATACACAATGAAGCTCTCCTCTGTAGTTGTTCAAGTTTGGCATTTGAATGAGTGTTACAGCACTTTGGCATTCGCCCCGTTGCCAAAAGCTGATGCTACCTCTGACCTTTAAATTAGATTTTTGCAGAGAGGGGATTATTTGGCTGATATGGACACTTTAGACTTTACTGTGATCGACTAGTGTATCTTGAAAATGCTGTTATGCAGCAGATGATTTTATTTCACTATATTGCAATTTATAATCTTCATTGTATTGCTCTGAGAAATAGTGTTTTGAGAGAAAAGTACTCCTTTGCCTCATGACTGATTCTTGCCTGTGGGCATTGACCTCCTGGAATCTGCTGTGGTTGCCTAGCAACTTCACAGTTATGACTCCAGAAAGTTACTGCTCCGTGCCAGACAAACAGGACCAGGAAAGCGGATGACACAGATTTGATTATTTACTGTATGTGTGTGTGTTTGTGTGCACAGGCTCAGGGCAGCAAGGTTGAAAAGGTTTACAATGAGACCATGCCTGTCAACTCAGCATCCGAGCTACGTAAACGCCCTCCATCTCTTTACGCCTCCTCCAAGGGGAACGTCATGCAGAAGGCAAAGGTAGAGTATGTGTGGGGCTAAGGAGTGAAATATTGTGAGGTTTTCTTTCACTCTGAAACAGTGTGTTTGTGTGTGTGTGTGTGAGTAAGAACAGAGAAATGTTACCCTCACTCTGTGCCATCTCATGATTTCCAGGAGTGGGAGTCAAAGAAGGGGACCTAGACTGAACATAAACAGATGGATTCATGGAGTGAAAAAAACTGAGCTATGGCAGGAGGATGTGCAAGAAGAAGAATGTAAGAAGAGGAAGATAACAGGCACTGAAAAGAGGAAGAGGAGAAGGGCGGACTTTTAACACATTCCTCTCTCCTCTTATCTAAAGAGAAAATGGAATTTTTTGCAAGTAGCGGCTGCACAATGCTGCCTCCACGACTGTAAATACAACTGAACTCACAGTACAGTATTAACGTGGGTCACCGTCAACCTGAAATCTATGTGAATGTGTGAAATTTGCATGTGTGTTTACAGCATTTGCACCGGGCTGCAGAAGTCAAAGAAAAAAAAGCAAAGGGAGAGTGTGTGCTTCTTTCAAAACTGTGAGTTACAAGCAAGACTTCCTACCTACACCCACTGGTATTATTATTATTTTTTAATTCTGTGCAAAGAAAATGCTATTATCTTAAATTATCTCATAGGGTTTTGTATTTAAACTTTCAGGAAAGTATGGAGTATGTTCCTGAAACCAGTGAATAAATGTCAATTATAATAATAAATGTTTATTATTAATGTGAATCAATTGGTTTTAACCAACATGTGGGTATTTTTACATATTTGACTTTTGCACTTTATCT
>JAVQJX010001150.1:0-13134 GCA_036025115.1 Ambassis agassizii | reverse complement strand
TACTTCAAGGGGGGAGATACAAGATAAAGTGCAGAAATGACAATATTGCTTTATGAAAAATAAATAAGATCAAACTAAACATGTAGACCATTTCCAATTATTTGCACAGGTTTTTAAGAGTATGACAGCTTGAAAGAAGCACAGATGAGTCATAAATGACCCTGCAGTTCCCACAAGAACACAAATTCTCATATGTACTAGTACCAAAATAAACGCAGACCGCCATGTGCAGCTTACAGTATTCATATGCTGTGTAACTTGACACTTTTACAGCATCTAGAGCATGCAGCTAAAAAGGTCCAATTATGACCAATGACCGTGAAGTATAAGGTTTAACAGTTCCAAAGGTAGAAATACATCACATCAGAATGACACAGACCTACACACAATCACCATAACTATCCATACAACATCTACTGTCGTTCCAACCTAACCATCTTTCTACATCCATCAACCTTTTTGCTCTTAACGTAATCTGCTGCTAGAGCTACGCTGCCATCACAGCATCTTTCAGTCTCTGTGTTTCCATCAGTGTGCGTCACACTGTCTCAATCCAGGTTGGAGAGCAGCCCAACAGGGTGTAAATTGATGTCTCACCCCCATCTCTTTTGCTGATTGGACTCCAGCTCTTCAAAGATGAGCACCTTCTGAGCAGCTTGGATGGGGCTGCCAAGACTGGTGTGGTGGGATTATGGTGATTATACTGTGGCACTGGCAGCCGGTGACAACTGATAGCCGGGTTGACTCACTGCCTCACAGTTAGAAGCGATTAGGAAATTGTTTCGCGGATAAAATATTTTATTTTTTTTTCCAACAACAACAAAAAGTCATTTAGAAATTACATTTGTTGTCACATTGTTTTACTGCCTTGGTTTGTATGGTTGGAGTAAAAAATTTTATATATTCTGAACACAGTTCATACTCACTGTTGTTGATGGTGTACCAGTAATAAGAGCAATCATCTACTGATACAAATGAAAAAACCACAACAGAAGTCAGTTCCGACAGATGCAGAAGGCAGTTTGCTCAGCTCTCAGCTCTCCAGAGACTGTGACTGACAGACGGCTGCCTCTGTGGACAACAACACTAAACGCATGGCAATTACATAGCGACAGTAATCATAGTTAGCTTGGAAAAAAACATTTCACTTCGGAAATGTGGTGGCGTTTCCTCTCAGTGTCTATGTGACTGAGCAATAATAGTCTGCCTGTTTCATTGTCAATATCTGGTGTCATTCAGTAGTTTCTATTACATCTGTGTTTTTCCAAATTTTCACTGTGCAAGCTGTTTGTTCAACCAGCTCATCCATTTCTCCACATCCTGTTCATTTCTGTTGGTGCAGGTAATGTGAGCATGAACGCTGCCATCCAGACCCTATTCAAATACAGATAGACCAAAACAGGACGAAGGATATGTTAGCAGAAGATGCAAGCTTACAAATTAAAACATACAGATAGCTCTATATGTTAAACAAACCATGTAAACATGAGGAGATACACTTTGGTCTATGAAACATACAGTATGTTGAGTAAATACCATTGACTGAATAAAAATAATGGACAAAGCTTCCCCATAGGCTCCTGAAGAGCTGTTTTGAAGCTCGGTTGGAGGTTCCCTAACGCTCTGACAGTCGCCATGTTTGCAACGTCACAGTCCGACAAACTGCCAAATACGGAGAAAGAGGCGGAGCGAGAGTGGAGCTGAGGTGGGCGGGCAGTCATGGAAACGTGAAGCTCACGCTGTGATACGTCAACCGCCTGTCAGTCAAAGCGGTAACGCCCATAATTATCCATAATTTTAAATCGGAATATAATTAAAACGAGTGAGTTATACAAAAATTCACCCCCGTACAGTTGACACTAGAATAAAATCTATCAATTGAGACCAGAATGGTGTTTTGTACCAGGCTGTAAACATGTTTATTTATGCTGTGAAGTTGGCGATTTTAACATGGGAGTCTATGGGAAATGACTCGCTTTTGTAGCCAACCCCCAGCGGTTGCGGTGTGAGTTACATGTTTTAGCACTTCCGCATGGGCTTCAAGTCTGAGCCCCTGATGTTGCCGCTTGGTAAATACAAGACATCAAAGGAGCATAGCCAGCTGACAGCTATGTTTAATCAGGTGTGACTATAGCAATGTGTTTGTGGATGCTGTGCTAACACTAAACTAACCAGAACTAAGTTATGCATTTCTGCTTCACAGAAGTGTGACACAACCTAGGTAACATTATATTCAGGCACTTACCACAAAGAATTAATTTACTTAACCTCCTGATAGCATAGGAAACCTCAATTGCAGGCCAGTTTACTCAACCATATCCAATTAGCAAAGTATTACTCCAAAGTATTTTATATCATATTGAAATATATGCAATCACCATATTGTTCCAGGGTTCTCAGAAGTTCCAGCATCAACTTTACACAAAGTTGTGTGTGTGTGTGTGTGTGTGTACGACGACGGCAAGAAGACCACGAAGCTTCTGGATGGTATTTAGCATGCTAACTTAGCGATTAGCATAATAACGCCCATTAGCAAAGTGGCTAACATACGTCCTTACATCTACCAAGAGCGATAATGTAGGGCAAACTTCGCGGTGAGATTTAACAACATGCTGTTACTATCAGACTGTTGGTTGAGTGTCTCCTTTCTTCTGTGCAGGTGAAGAACTTTGTTCCTCTTCTTCGTCCTCACTTCTTTCAATCATGGCAGGTGTCACTGATAGACCACTAAAGGGGTTGCTGCTCGCTTAAGACGCTCAGCTGTTGTATTAACTGTATTATTTGTCATATTTCTACTTAAAACTAAATTCCTTGTTGTCAATTAACTTTTTAGATGCCCTTAAATACAAGAATACATAGCACCATCATGTCTTTCATTTCATATTAAGCCTTTTCTGTATCTGCTTGTTAGAGGGCAGAGGACCATATTTCACACAGAGACCTATTACCTTCTATTATTATAGCTGCAGAAATCAGCATAAAATATTACTCTGCATGTGCAGTGATTTTCTTTTCCTGCAGTTATAAGCCAATGTGTACATTTATTTTTAAAGCACAGCCTGTACATTATGAAGGCACTTTCACTCGTTTATATCCACATCTTTTTCCGTTGATTTGATTCAAAATAGTCAAGCATATAATGTTCTAATTTGAAATTCAGGAACTTCTGTGATATGCACAATATTCCACACTTAAAGAGAATCTTTTCTCACAGTATTGAACTCTATGGGATCATATTTCTTGCACAATAATTGTAAATAAATTGTAAAAGTGATGGCTTATTCAGGAACACTGGCTGGTTTATTATTGGCTAATTGCGCCGCCTCATTTTGCTCCCACCTTAACGCCCTGTCTGCACCGCTGAACTATATGGACACAAGTTTGGACGGTTTTCTTTATGAAGTAAAGAGACTGAGCAGCACTGTTACTCGTTACGTATTAAACTTCGTACTTTTACTTTCCATATTTGAGTACAATTTAAAGACTACAGACTACTTTCAACACTTAAGTACAAAAATATTGAATACTTTAATACTTCTACTTAAGTATGGTGCTTAAAGAAGACTTCTAATCAAGTCATTTTAGTAGAATATCTACTTTTACTAAAGTATGAGTCTCTGCTTCTTTTTACATCTCTGATAGCAGCACATTTTTATGGCACCGTAAACACCAACGGGAGTGTAAGTAATGGTCCTATGATGACTGAAAACAAACTGTCCTTCAAGTCGCCGATCTAATTCACATTCATCTATGGCGGGTCGAGAGCCAATAGCCACTAGCTTTACTAGTGCTGGAAATCTCACGAGAGACGCTCCTAATTCTCGTCCACACTAAGAGCGCTTGTTTTGGTCTGGGCTGTGGTTCCGGGGCTGTCCTGAAATCAAATCTGAACAGAAAACGTTACAAATGTTACAACGTTTTGTTCTGAAAGTATAGAAAACGAGCAAACCCAACAGCGATCAAATATCACAGGAAATGGCCGCTACATGCTAGCCACACGTTAGCTTTTTGCAATCGAAATTTTTGTGTGGTGAAAAATTGACATTACGTGAATATTTTCATAAGGGGAATACTTTTATAGAAACACGTTTTTGTTTTATCTATCTCCGGATACATACGGGATAGAAATAATTGAGGATTGGATTTACATACTTCAGAACTCATTCAAAGGTAGGAAAGAAATACCACTGCATGACACTGTGCAAAGTGGATCTAATAAACTTTAGTACGACGCCAAGTTTCATGCATGCAAATTATATGATGACGACTTACTTACGCTTACTGAATCGCAGGCGGTCGCAGGTTAGCCTACGTCAATATGCAACAGCCACATGTCTTTATGCCACAGTTATGACCTTTAGTAGGTAAACGTCTCTGGTACCTGTGACTGGTGCTTCAATGTCTAGGATGGTTTTCTCCTGACGCAAGATAGCTGCTCCCTCATTGATGATTCGAAGTGCCACCGCTTCCTCTACACGTCCCTCCTTGGTGAGGTGAGCCTTCAGGAGATCCACACGAGGCTTCCCTTCACAGTCAAACACTTCCTTCATTGTAAGGCGGTGGCTCAAAGGAAAAGGGACAGCTGAGGACAGAGACCAGACACACAATGACATATAAAGTCACCCTGTCAAAGTCAAATATAGAATACAATTCTTTATTGTATATATTTGTGCCTTTGCCCACACACTCAGAGATACAGACAACAATAAGGAATTCATGCAGAAATCTTATTTCAGAAAAGTCCATCCATGTTTGGCCTGCAGGGAATAATGTGCTACAGCTGCATCTATGTTAGTTGACACTTGTTGTGCATCTTTGGTTCGGCACTATACTTATAAACACAGTTTTATTTAATATTCAGACAGTGAATTAAGCATGTGAAGCCACATGTAAATTCAGATCAAAGGGTCATCTGAATTATTCAATTATTCAACAATATGTCAAATTCCATTATTCTCTTTAGATCTTTCTATTTACAAATTAATTTTTAAAATCTCTCTATCCATCCATCCATCTATCTATCTAGCTTTAAAAGTGGAACTTCATTGGCTGGGATACATTGACATATGTAATTCAATAATATTTATTCCAGTACAGATATGTGGTTACTTGCTAAGTATTTTTCTGAGTGCTGGATAAAACATCTAAGAACTCTATCTATTCATCCAGCACTCTCTGTGGATTGCTAAAGCCTGTAGCCATTAAAATGCACCAGTCACCTACCGAACAGACCGCCTGTGAAACTGTGAAATCCAACCACAGATCATTACTTCAGAGGCAGCAGAGGTTATTTAGACTAGATATTAGATTAGATCTGAGCTCTGTGTGGTGTGGCTACAAGCTTTCAGGACCCATTTATTGATGTTAATCTACATATCATCTGGCTTAACACAAAACTCTTTCTAAGTGTCTGAACTGTAAATAATTCAACATGGTAAGAAAAAATACAGTCCACTTGCAGAATTCATTAGTGCAGTGAGACACGTCCGTATATACACATAACTCAAGGCACTGGCAGTAGTATATTCAGGAGTTAGGGTACGTTCGCCAGCTTTGTGCAGTGCATGGCAAACAGGGCCACTCAGCGGTGCCAAATGAAGAGAAAACAAAGGAAGGAAGTCTCAAAGCTCAGGCTTAAACTGAACATGATCAACATGCTCTTTAATAATGAATGCTTGACTAGAGAAATCTCAAAGTCGCTGCTCCTGGGATAATGAGGCGAGCCCCAGAGAGTGTATGTAATAGGACTAAAAATTTTCACAGTGTGCAGTGTGTATCTGTGATGGCGATGTGTGCTTTGACACTTTACCAGCAAGTACAAACTCAGCACAGTCAGAATGGGGAGGAAGTGAACGAGCCCATGAGGTATACGATAGCAACACTGGTAGAAAAGAATCATAAACTAGATAATTAACAAAAGATAATGTGAAATTTGTAAAAGACATGCAGAGATTAAAAGGCTGTAATTGCTACAGGCTTTGGTACAATAAATAACCCCACATCTTGGACATGGTTTATGTAGCTGATTTTATTGCTGACCACAATTAAGAAACCGTTAAGGAATATTCCACATATTTAGGTATAATGAAACCACAGATGATTAATAAAATCAAACCAGATTCTGTAAATTGTCACCTAAAAGAATATGTTGATGGGGATATACAAGCAGTCTAGTATGTTTGTGGTGGAGAGATAAAAAGCTGACTTCTGCACAGCATCCGAGCAGAGTTGAACTATGAAATACAGTATGTTGCTGGGCAACAGCAGCAGCAGCGGCATCAGCAGCTGACTGTTGGAGTACAGCCAGTACCAACACGGAAAACTGCAATTTGCTTTGGAGGCTGACATACAGCATTGTGTAGAAAATGCACGTACAGTAGACATGTCAAGTGTGTGTGGCGTTAACACACAAACACTGCACAACTGAAAAAGTATGAGTATGGTGGCTTTATGTTGCTAATGAGAAACCCTGGGTTCAGACAGGAAGCGCTGCATGGCTTCGTTTGATTGGACTAACAGGACAGGGAGCATTTATGAGAGGTCCAATTAACATACACAGGCCAAGGAGTCACACTTTCAACATACTGCCTTGATTATCTTCCTCTTGGGTTAACCCTTTTCACCTCTGGCTGTAATGACACAAGGTGTTGACCACTAATTCTTCCCACAAAAATTATCCCGATCAATTTCTGAGGAGATTCAAATGACAGAGAGGCTTGTTGCAGACGGGAAATGTTTGACTTGCAATATTAACCTAATTACTTCACAAATCACATATTAAGATGAAATTCTCTTTTTCCTATGGATGTCTTTATACCACTGTCCATGTTACCTTCCCCATATTTGGCCATATTTGTTGGCCTTTATTGTTGGCTTTAATATAATATAATAATAATATAATAATTTTTGTTATTTTAATGCGAGAATGTGTTGTAGGCTACCGTGCAGACCTCAAAAACAACAAACTGCATGCAAAGGTGCCAAAAACGGCAGTTCTTTAATTGGCCACTTGAGGCCATCCCCAACTTTACAGCAGAAACAATCATTAAGAGGTCACCATAGCTGGTGCTTGCTGTTTTATTAAGGGTTAAAATGATGCTTTGTGGTAGTTAATGATGGAAGGAGTTTATCTGACAGCGACTGTAGACTTACTTGACCTACTTGAATAGTGTATAGTGTCTCAGGACGGTGTAGATTAAAGGTGAAATAACTGCTGTGAATGTGCATCTTGGTGCTCACAGTGGTGAGGATGTGGTGGTGTTTTGTACTTACTGTATCTTTTTTTTTTTCTGTTATCTTTGTAAATGGGCCCCATCAGGTTGAAACGTGTTAGAGGAAAAAGTGAGAAAATGTTTTGGTTTATGTTTGAGATATGTACACAGAGATAAAAATAGTTTGGAGTAGCTTGTAGTGTCAGTGCTTGGTAGTTTGCTACATGCGCCACACACAATAACTGCAGGAAATGTCAGTCTCAGCACCAAATTCACCAACGTTTGATGGCTTTCTTTGATCACCCAATGGATTCACAAGTCTATTTTTTTGTCCCACTTTTCAACAAAAAAAGAGGCTTTTACTACATTTTCAATGTCACACACAAAAATAGGACAGCAGATAACAGTGACAAAAGGAATATCCATATGCCTGTCACACAATACTAAACAAAAGAGAGCTGACGAATGGAGATGTGGTGAAATGATGATCCATGTTCAGTGAACCAAAGAGGCCAAATTAATGGATCACAAGTCCTTACAACATGGTGTGAGGCTAAAATCAAACATATTTTTCAAGTGTTTCAGACTCCTAAACCTTCCCTAAGTGTTACATGATCATGTTACAAAAGAGAAAAACTGAGTCAGAATTTTTGGCTGTGCATTTGCTGATATAAACCTTCTGTTTGACATATTTTTGGGTCCCTGATGTCAGTAAAGCATTTGCCAAGATATAACCACAATAGTTTTGTCTTAGTTATTTATTCCTTCCAAACTGATAACACTGTCAGTACAGAGCGACTTCAATGTTTTCTTAAGGTTGCCATGGTTGAAAATAGATACTATTTTTGTGATGTATGGAAATGTGTTTGTTATTGTAGTTCATTTATGAGGGTCTAGACATGAGATCCATCCAGCCTAATTGTTAAATAAAGCTTGCACGGCAAATGCAGTGCATTTACTGTGCCTGTAGCCATTGTCACATGCAGTGAGTGTATCCCATAGTGCAGATTACTCTACAACTCTGGAGCCTACAGGACAAAGTTTTTAATGCTGACTGAGCTGCTCGGCCATTATGATAATATGAATGTGGATGCATTCAGGCACAGTGCTGACTGTGAGCTGGTCCACAGTCAGGTGAGCTATGTGAGCGCTTCATCATCGCACATTGATCCAGCTACTCATTCGGCTTTGTGGATTTCCTTATAATCAAATTAAAAAAACGTGAGTGACTCAGGTTAAAATATGACCCATTAAATGTCAATTTCATAGCCTCTTCCTCTTTCTGTTGGCCCTGTCAAAGCTCATGAAATCCTGCTGCATCACTGCCCCAGCTTCTACACAAGCTCTGCTATTCAGCTGTTTTTTTCTCTCTCCTCCTTCTCATGCATACTGAAAGCAAGATACAGTCAGATCGTGACAGGCAAGATTAAAAACATGAATAAATTGTTACAATTAAAAATATATACACATATATATTCCACATCTCCCAGTGCTGCTGCTGAGCTCGGTCTTGGTGGGGGCTGTGCAGCAAAGAAAACCGGATTGTTTATCAACATCAAAGCTTCTAGTTGCCCACTACCACATCACCACCAACACAACTTGATGGCCGCATATTACACCATTAGTGCACGACACAATAACAAAGGCCAAAAAGCGCAAGGAGCTAAACACTTGAGATGTTATGTAATACAGACATAACCAAACGGAAAATGTAGGCTAACTTACATTTCACCACCCGATCGGCGGTGTTTAAGACGATGTCAGCGTTAGACATCTTCATGGGCAGTTGCTGTCTTCGAGGCTGAAGCGTTTTTCTCTCCCTCCGTTTGGATCTACTGTCGGTTTTTCTTGTCGAAATGAGACTGATGCTGTGGCATCACTTAGACGATGCGCCCCCTCCGTGCGTCGGTGCTGCGCCGGGTAGGACTGCTGCTCCCCAGGCAGGGATGGATGATGCTGGATGCTGTAGGAGCTGCTTCTGCTGTGCTAAGCTGTTGATGTGGGGGAGGAGAGAGAGAGAGAGAGAGAGAGAGAGAGAGATGTGCACTATCCCGACATGGCGGTGAAGGGAACTCCCACGCAAATGTTTCACGGGACTGCCTGATGCTGCCATCAGATGGAGGCTGAGACGGGGTTGCCCCCACGCACGCACGACGCGCTGTGTTTCGGTATTCTCGAAATTTTGTTACGCCCGGTGCTGCTGACAGCTCTTTGACCCCAGCATTATGACATGTTTAAAATTCATAATAACAAAACAGGTTCGGGTTTTTTTTTTTAATTTCACGCACGTGCACGTGACCATAAGAATTGCCGGAGAGTCTTCACTTGGTGGCGACAAATCATCATATTTTATGCAAACTAAGCGATTCAAACTGGTGATGTAGCACACATTTGAATAAAATGTTTGGAATTGAGCACTAACGTAATGAGTTCATATTCCTTATTGTGCAGCAGGGAATATAATGTTCTCATCTGGCTCTGAAAACTAGACTGCATTCATTAATAAATTGAATATCAGACAGATTAATGTTCCATTCATCCAGAACCTGAGCTTTTATTTTGCCAACCATGACACACATTTTGTTAACTTGTCTGTCCTCAGTTTTCTTTTTATTTAGTGGTGAACTAGCTATAGCCTATGTAGCTAGCCTGTTGCATTTCCTGCACACCACCAACAGAGGCTGGAAGCATCTAATCTGCTCTCTGTATTATAGCTGTCTCTGTCATGGACTAATTACATTTTCAGTATTATTTCAATAGTATTTCATGGCACCCAAAGAAACAAACATTGATTTGAAACTGCATTGCAGAGGCATCATAGTTTAGGCTTTCAATGACCTTACTGCAGATTGAATTAGGTAATTATTAAAAGAAATATAAAATCACTGTAAATGCTTTAATATAATATTCAAATATTGATAATAAAAGTAATGACAGCTTCACAATACATCTCACACTGCTCCTATCTCATTGACTTAGTTGTGTGTGTGTGTGTGTGTGTGTGTGCTCACTGACTACACGTGACGCAGAGCTCATACTTTGCTGATCTTAAGGCAGTACGTGCATGTTATGGAGCAGAGCAAACTCTTTACATTGACAATGTTTAGAGTCATGGTGAATAGGCATTCTAGAAATACACTCAACAAACAGAAGCATATAGATCTGGAAGGCTGCACGCAGTTGGACAGTCGGAACCACCATTAAACCAGAAGAAAGATGCAAACAGACTGCAAGGGTTTTTATTGAACGGACCCTGGGTGATCAGCAGTGGAGCAGCAGGACATGGAGTCTGATATTTAGGAGTTTTGATTTTGGGGGGGAAACAGTCTTTTCTTTCATAAAAGTGAAAAAAGAAACAAAAAGATAAAGAAATGTAATGACTTTTTGTATATCAGATTTAGCACCTTATGTCTTTGTTATATATTCTAATCTTTATGTTTTGATATTAGGGTTCAAATTTAAATGTCTATTTCTAGCTAAGGTTATTGAAAAAGCACACAACTTCTATAATGTGTATTTCAGTCTGACTTCACATTTAGTCCTGAGATCATTTGATCATGAATCCTCTGCCACTAGATGGGGCCGTAGTCTTGATTTTAGTGCAGCTGCTGCCACAGCTGGTCTGCTGGTACTGCTACAGGAGGGGCAGTGTTTGCTATGCTTTGCATTGCGAGACATGATAATTTGGGAAGGCAGTGACACCACTTATTTAGTGCTACAAGCTAAACAGTTGTTGATGCAAGTCTGTCATGCTTTTTTTTGTCCTCGTTTTGTCAGTAAAGACAGCAGCAGCACTTCCTCTCTGACAGATGAGGCCGAGCATGTGATTAGTGGCAGGATGAGTAATAAATCTCTAGAAATGGAACCAGTGTTGCTCATCAGGCAGAAAGCCTCTGCGTCTGTGAGTTTCACACAAGGTGTGTCGGACTTAGGCCTGATCAGTTGGACAAGAAAACACACCACAAAATCCATAACACTTCAGAGACTCAATTGATAGTTGATGGTCCAATACCTGCTGTACGTGCACATGCTCGTATGTCCTTGAAGTTGCCAATATTGCTGGAACAGATAAACCAGAGAGTGGTGATGAAAGTCAAATGAAACTATGGCGTAGTTTCTGCCAGGACTCTACAATGAGCAATGCTATATTCACATGGATACACACACACACACTCAGCTCTAACTGCCAATTCTGATTTACTCCTGGAAAACATTGCTCTGCATTAAAATTACATATTCTTGGAAACCATATGCAAACCAAATTTGACTTTTAAAAATTCTGGTTCTCAAGTCTGGGGTGCTTCTTAAGTGGCAATGACCTGTTGGCAGCCATGTTTCTCAACAACTCCTTTAAGTGTTGTTTTTTCTGGCATGCTGTCGTGGCACAAGGGGACAGGAGAACAGCATACAGCAACATTATATATTAGCTTATTCAGCCATAAGTTCCCACATAATGATTTTCTCAGGGGTATTTATTTGAAGGAACGTCATATCACAGGACAAGTTGAGAAATGTTTTTACTCATAAAAACTCTTGACTATGTATCCATGCTTATAAGAATGATGCCAAACACACTGACTCAAGAACTGGTTGTCTTTTCCTCTATTTCAGATTAGATGAAAAGAATTGCTAGGTTTTTTTTCTATGGGAAATTCAGGGAAATGTTCCGAGAAACATAATTCCTCTTCTTCGATATTTTACAAAACTAGATCAGAATATTGACACCATTCCATTACCTGTGTAGTCAGAGCCTAGAGGTGCTTAGCTTAGCATGAAGATCAGAAGGGAGCAGAAATGAGACAGGGAAGAACCACTATGGCCTGGCTTCCCCCCGAGGCAAAAAAAAGATGCCTACCTGCACCTCTTAAGCTACCTAATTAAAATGTAACTCAAAACTGAAATGTAAAACATGTGTTTTTTTTACATGGAGGTAGTAGCTGGAACTATTTCTCTCCGGCTAGTGTGACATCCTGGATACTCCAATAGGAGGCCCCAGGCCTGCTGGGCTAATGCAGATGAACAGCAGAGTGGATGAAACCATGAAGTCAGAGTAGTTAAAAGAAAAAAAAAATTGCTTTTAGTGATGTTTTTAGATTCAAAAAACTGTTCAAAGTATTTGCATATCTTGGTAAAGCTGTGAGAGGAACACACCTGTTCATACTTTTGGTGACAGATGTGATATTTTATGGGCAGTCACCTGACACCAAAGAACAGCCAACACGCGGAGGAGAGTTTGTTGGTTTGCCAGAAGTTTGAGTTCATATTTTAGAACTTTGATTGGGTTTATTGATGTAGATAAAGGTTAGAGGTTAAGGAATGAAAACTTGTACTGTCAAACATAGAGGAAGAAAAAAAGAAAATTTATGGTGTAAACTAGGAGAAACACTGCAGCCAGTCGTTATGTTACAGTGATTTTTTTGGACGGTCTACAGGGCTTGCAACATTCCTCAGTAGTAGAGAAAACTGATGTTCTCATCTCTCTGTGCTTCCTTCATCCCTTACGCACCTCGTTTTGTTCATATTTGGGGGCTTTCCTGCGGCGTTGGTCATGTGTGCAGCTGGGGATAGAGGCCATGCAACGCTAATCCTCCTCCCCAGCTCAGGAAAGTACCCTGCCTCCCTGTGCTGAACGAAAACAACAAAGAGCTGAGTGTGGCTGCAGCCTCCGGGGTTCAGTGCACCCACCAGAACATGTCCAAGAGTCACAGCTTGCTGCTCCCTCCTGCCCATCTATCCATGCATGACTCCCTCTCTCATGCTCTCTCTCTGTGACCCTCTTTTCAACCTACAAAAGGCACGTATGATTACTGACTGCCATGTAACATTCCTGCTTTTCCTCTAAAGAGAAATAGGACTTTAGAAGGTTGATAGGAAGGACAATTAAAATGTTATTTGCTCAATAGAATAACTGCTGTGTCTTTTT
>JAVQJX010001132.1:0-10442 GCA_036025115.1 Ambassis agassizii | reverse complement strand
GAGGCGCCCTGTCAGGTTTTGAAAGAATAAGCTACTGTTTTGGCTGTTGGTTCGGGTCCGGATGGGACGGCTTCTGGGTCCGGACCCGGACCGCGGTCCGCCAGTTGGTGACCTATGCTTTAGATTATTACTGGCAATGAATTCTCAGCTTTTGGAGTTCACTAATTACTACTTTAGAAATTTATAATATATTTTGTTCTTGGGGTCTGTGCAGCAAAACGGACTGAATTCTCGTTAATATATTCTTCCAATAAAAACAAATTGAAGTTGTGCTCTCTATCTTGCTCAGAATTCACACATAAAACCAACCAGAATTACTTTACTTGACTAGACCCCAAAACCAGGCGGCAGTAGCTCAGTCCATAGGGCATTGGAAGCGGAGGGCCGCCCGTTCGAGTCCAGCCCCGGACCAAGACACATGGAGGTGGGCTGGTAGCTGGAGAGGTGCCAGTTCACCTCCTGAGAGTTACTGCCGAGGTGCCCTTGAGCAAGGCACTGAACCCCCCCATCTGCTCGGGGCACTGGCTGCTTGTGGCGCCGCCCCCACTCCTCCTCTCCTCTGTGCATGTGCATGTACATAGGTGTGATGTGTGATGTGTATGCATGAACAAAAATGTATAGGAGTGATTTAAATTTCCCTCTAAGTGATTAACACAGTATCTTAAAAAAAATGAATTTCCCTCGTGATCAATACAGTCGCAATCATTGATTGTAAAAATGATGGACAAAGCTTCCCCATAGGCTCCTGTAGAGCTGTTTGAAGCTCGGTGGGAGGCTACCGTACGCTCTGACAGCCGGCATGTTTGCAACGTCACAGTCTGACAAACTGCTAAATAAGGACAAAGAGGCGGAGTAAGAGTGGAGCTGAGGTGGGCGGGCAGTCGCGGAAACGTGAAGCTCACGCTGTGATACGACAACCGCCTGTCAGTCAAGGCGGTAACCCATAATTATGCGTAATTTTAAATCTGAATATAATTAAAACGAGTGATTTATAAAAAAAATTCGCCCCCCGTACAGTTGACACTAGAATAAAATCTATCAGTTGAGACCAGAATGGTGTTTTGTACCAGGCTGTAAACATGTTTATTTATGCTGTGAAGTTGGCGATTTTAACATGGAAGTCTATGGGAAATGACTCGCTTTTGGAGCCAGCCCCTAGAGGCTGCGGTGTGAATTACATGTTTTTAGCACTTCCGCATGGGCTTCAAGTCTGAGACCCGGATGTTGCCGCTTTGTCTCAATCGATTAAGGCGGAACCATTCGGTCAGTGGGCTAAAACGGACGTGACGTCATGTGTCCGGCGACTTTTCCCGGTCTAGGGGGGGCGGGGGGCTGTTGTTTTGTCCACGCGACGAAGTTTCCGTCGCACTCTCGGTTTTATTTAGGTGTCTAAAACAGTTCGACACGCACAACGAGCAAACAGTAGGAAGCTCTACACACCCGCTCATAATTACATGGATCCAGAAAAAACCCGACGCGCCGAGCAGTGGTACAACTGGCAAGAACCTTTCGAGCCAAGTACCGGGTCGGACGAAGATGGCGCTATTTCTATGGACTCATCTGCTCCGGATTCTGCCGGCAGTGGAGATGAGGCCGACTTCATTGATGGAATAGACCCCATGTAAGTATTTATTCATGTGATATTCATCTGAGGATTTTGCACCAAATTGGAAGCATTATATTACTATCGTGCTGTACACTTATAACACAGTGTATCCTTCCTCTGTTTGCAGTGTTGATGATGTTGAAGAGGAGGACATGGAGGCCTCCTGTGCCCCAGAGGCACCCTGCATTCTGGGGAGAGGAAGAAGTCTGCCTACAGGAAAAGCAAAAGGCTGCTCCACTGGCAAGATCCCCAGGTCTGAGACACTCCCTGAAGATGTACCTGGCTGGAAAAGTAAACAGGAGAATGACAAATTGCCACATTCTCTGCCAAATTTCCTGCCCAGAAGAAGACCAGGTGTGCAGCCACCTCTTACAGAGTGTAGAGACAGTCCTTCTCCTTTAGAGCTGTTTAGGATGTACTTTGACCAGGCTGCTGTCAAAACACTGTGTGCCAACACAAATAAAAATGCAGCAAAAAATATTGCTGCAGGCAAAAAGTTCAAATGGACTGAGCTCATTGAGGCTGAATTTTATCAATATGTTGGCATCACACTGTTTATGAGCATCCTGACAATACCAAAGCTCAGAGACTTTTGGCGTGCGAGTTCCATCTTTCATGTGCCTTATTCTCAGAAGGTCATGTCCAGAGACCGGTTCCTCAGCATTACCTGGAACCTTCACATCAGCAATCCTGCAGAAGATGCTGTCAATGACACCAGGAAAGGCACTGATGAATATGCCTGTCTGCACAGAATTCAACCATTGTATGATGTTTTACGTGTTGCCTGCAAATCCTTGTACCACCCCCAGCGAAACCTGTGTGTGGATGAGCGCATGGCAGCCACCAAAGCCAGAACTGCCCTGAAGAAGTACATCAAAAATAAGCCTTCAAGAAGGGAGTTAAAACTTTTTGTGTTGTGTGACCACACCGGCTACACGGTTGATTTGACCGTTTATACAAGGAGGTCCACTCCAGGGACTGGGCTGTCGTTTGATGCAGTGACGTCCCTTGTGCAGCAAAACTTCCTGGGATCTGGTTATCACGTTTACTGTGATCATTTCTACACCAGCCCAGCACTGTTCCGCCATCTTCATGATCAGGGGTTTGGAGCATGTGGGACATTTAGAGACAACAGAGTTGGTGTCCCACTCACAAAAGTTAATGCCTTGACAAACAAATCTTCACGAGGGACCATCAGGTGGATCAGAGAGGGAGCTCTCCTTTTTGTCAAGTGGATGGACAAAAGGGAGGTGAGTGTGTGCTCCACACTGCACACTGCCTTTTCAGGGGACACTGTGAGAAGAGTGTACAAGGTTGGTGGTAAACACAGAGCAGCTGAGTTGCCAGTGCCATCAGCCGTGAAGGATTACAACCGATTCTCGGCAGGAGTTGACCTGTCAGACCAGCTGATTGGCTCCTATTCCTCATGGAGAAAAAGCAAGAAATGGTACCTGACTATGTTATATCATTTTATTGACATTGCTGTTGCAAACAGCTATTTGCTTCACAAAGAGCTGTGTGGCAGACTGGAGCAGCAGCCGATGGCCCACCAGGCCTTCTTGGAGCAGTTGACTGCCGAGCTCTGTGCAGTCCACACACCAACAGTCCGGGAGAACACAACGCTGCAGCACATCCCTGTTGCCATTTGTGGGGGGGCATCTGGCTCAAAAAAAGCCACACAGGGGCGCAGGAGGTGTAAGCTGTGCAGGAAGTGCACTCCCTTCATGTGCGAGGCATGTGAAGTGCCTTTGTGTGTCATTCTGGACAGAAACTGTCACAAGTCCTACCACAGCAGACAGAGTTGTACTGTAAATACTTAAATTTGATTATATTTCTGCACATTGTGCCTTTCTGTGTATATGCACGGTTGGGTATTTCAATCAAAAAAAATGTGTGTTCTTATGTACTGAAATGTCGACACAGTGAAAACGATTTTTTATTTTTGTTTGTTGCAATTTTTTTTATTGAGAATTATTTTCCCATAAAAAGCCATGTATGCTCATAAGTGTAAACACTAAGAAACACTTGCTCTGTTGTAAATAGTTTTTTTTTATGTTCATGGTGTCTTTTTTTCACAATGTGCATTTTAGTTTTATTTTTGTGTCAGAAACCTTTGTGTCAAAACTGAGCAATGAACACACTCAAATAAATTAACTGTGGAAAAGGATTGTGTGGAACTTTCTTATAGTAACATTTCTGTCATGGACATAAGTGGACTTAAGTCCATATATATTATTAAAATGTGGGATTAAAGGACTGTATTAACGTATAGCTAAGTAAATGCTTAAAGTGCAAAAAAAATGGCACCACAGCAGGTAAAAAATGTGAAGATACGTTCTTGTGGACTTGTTCTATGGTCACTTGCCTGCTTTATCCACACTATGTCCTGGTACACTCTGTGCCACAGCGCCTCCTATCTGTGCTTGGTGCACATTGCAGGCTCTCTGTTAGTCACAGCAGGCTCCTCCTCCGCCATTTTTGACTGTAAACATCCTGCCGATTTTAAAAGGACAGCGGTGAGCGGGAGGAAGGCGGCTGGCGCCATCTTGGCTGTTTTAATGAGTACAACAGGGGAGAATACGCTGGGAGAAATAACCTAATCATTTAGATTTCACTCTAGAAGGGGGGGCTGCCGGTAAGTGTATTTGCAGCGGAAATATCTGCGCACTGTTTTGTATATTTTCATGAGGCAAAATAAGCATGCATGTTTGAGTTTATTTGCAGCGGCCTTCACTGCACAAGCAGCCGTTAGCCACCAGCTAGCAACAATGTTGTGCTGGTAAAGAGGAAAAGTATGATCATGCTTTGATGGGCGCCTTGTGTGCTTTGTTTTACTTTTGTGCGAGTTGCCTCAGATGGATATAATGCTCTTTCGGTGAAGTTAATATGCTATAAACGGCAACAAACGGCACACGTAGCCTACGAATGAAATCCTTCTTTTGTAGTTAGCTTGCGGCTAATTCAGTTCATCCCACTTGATGGCGCCGACTATTTACTGGCGCTGAGGACCCTTTGGCGCTTTGAGTGAGTTACACTGTATAATATGGTAATAAACTCCATTACATCGAATTTCTTACGTATAGCTGAATTTATTACCTTAATATTTCGTAAAGTTGAATAAGCAGTGAAGGATTCAGTTTACACGTGCATTTCTAGTATTTGCCTCCCAACTGGGAAATAGGCGGAACTTGTAATGGGCGCTTGTTTTGATAACGAATAGAGTCTCTGGATGTGGTGATTTATACTGGTGTTTTACTAACCATGAGAAACTTTTAAACATGTATTAATGAAAAAAGCGAATGTAAAGCATCGAGGAGGCTTTGTTGATTTCAACGATGTAGCAGCACCGCCTCCGTCATTTTGTTAAGGTTAGCAGCCAATGCTATTGTCAAAAGTTTAGTCGGCATATTGATCCTCTTTTTCATTGACTTAATGGAAAAATAGATTCCTGTCTGTCACCCGTTTTGTTTTCATGATGTTTGACAAGGTTAACTGTGATAATTACTTTTTTTGCAACCATTACACGGCCAAAAAAAAAAAGCATAGAGCTGACCATTTTGACTAAGTTTAGTTGATTATCCCCCAAAACACACTCAGGCTAAAAATCACCAACGATAGTGCCGATAATAGAAAACGTTTCTCCATAAAATAATCCCATATCAGGAAGTACAATTTCTCTCACCATTTGAGTGAAGAAATGTGCCTCTAATGTGTGTCTTGGTGATTGTATTCTTGTCGTTCTGCCCTAGAGTGTTTTGTTTTTATACACAAACTGATTCATTATGCTTTCTAGGTAAATCATACCACAGTGTGACCGCGTGAACCAGGCGAACCAGGGCAATGTTCTACGCCCACTTTGTCCTCAGCAAACGTGGGCCGCTGGCCAAGATCTGGCTGGCGGCCCATTGGGACAAAAAGCTGACCAAGGCCCATGTGTTTGAATGCAACTTGGAGAGCAGTGTGGAGAGCATCATTTCGCCAAAGGTAACAAGACAAAGGGATCTGCTTCCTGTTGTTTACTTTGTGGATTAGAATCAAGCTTTGATCCTGAATGTTTGGCATTGAATAAGTGCATATCTTTTTACCGTTTCCTTTCAGGTGAAGATGGCATTGCGTACATCTGGCCACTTGCTCCTTGGGGTGGTGAGAATCTACCACAGGAAGGCAAAGTATCTGCTTGCTGACTGTAATGAAGCCTTCATCAAGATCAAAATGGCTTTTAGGCCAGGTAAGTAGGAGCGACGAGCCAAATGTGTTGTATTTTTAAGGACGTGAGGTAAATTTGTCAAGTTATCTTTTTTTTCCCCAAACAAAGACAATAACAAAATTTATTTATTTCTGTGTTCAGGTGTGGTCGATCTACCTGAGGAGAACAGAGAGGCAGCATACAATGCTATCACTTTACCCGAGGAGTTTCATGACTTTGACCAACCACTTCCTGATCTTGAGTAAGTTCACTGCCCCACATCAGTTCATTCTCATTAATTTCTTTTAGGTCATCTGTCTAATCTCTGCGTGTGTTTTTTCTTGCTGAAAAGTGACATAGATGTTGCCCAGCAGTTCAGCTTGAACCAGAGCAGAGTAGAAGAGATCACCATGAGGGAGGATGTTGGCAACCTCAACCTGTTGCAAGACAATGACTTTGGTAAGGCTTGATTGTTGCCGAGTGTATCATGGTCAATGGTACATATTTTACCTAGAACTCCATTTTGTCAAAAGACTTTTGTAACCGATACTGCTGTATTCTTCAGCTGACTTTGGTATGGACGACCGAGAGATGATGCGTGACGCCAGCACATTTGAGGAGGATATCATGCATGGCGCCACAGCTTCTAATCTTTTGCTTGAGGCCGAACCTGGTCCAGCTAATCTCCCTGACAAGTCCAACCACATGGAGTATGATGATTTTGGGGATGGCTCGATGGGCAACAGTGATGGGGGAATGCTGGGTGAGCAGTATTTTCTTTTCCCCATGGACCATGTTGGTCTTGCATAAAAGCAATTGTGTGAAATCTGTTTTGAGAGAGTAATATAAGATGGGTTTCTCTTTATTTCTCAGTTGATAAGCTTCTCAGCTCTGAAGATGGAGGTGGTATATTTGATGATCCTCCAGCTATCACAGAAAGTGTCATGATGCCCCCAGATCATGGAGATGATGAAGATGACTTTGACAACCTCCAGTCACGTAAGTAAAAAAAAATCTTTCAAACACTGAGATAAAACCTTCTTAGTGTTGCGTTACTATAGCACATTACTTTTGGTTGTCATATTACTTGATTTTTTTTTTTTTAAGAATTACAATTGTCTGTCTTTAGCGGGTCCAGACAGTCCAGACTCTGGCCCAGCAGAGCCACTGCCTGCAATGACCGACCAGACAGAACAGACCACTCTGGTTCACAATGAAGAGGAGGCCTTTGCCCTGGAGCCCATTGACATCACTGGTAAGACAGCTTTGTAGTGATAAATTCTGTTCTAAACTTCCTATCCATATTTAAAGGAAATCCATTTTTTTGATAAACAAGTACATGCTATGTTCAGAAAGACTGAAAGCCAGTAACCTTACTTTCTTTCTTTAAACACGCATGCATGTCATGTGTACTATGAGCAGCACTTTAGCTGTGCTGCAGCTTCAGTGTATGTTTGCTGTGTGTGAGCTTGAATTGAGCATCACCTAAATAAGTACTGGGAGTCGATACAAAATCTGTAGTTATATACACAAGGTATGCTCTAGGCTGTGTTTTCATACTCTGAGCACAATTGCCGCAATTATGCCACTTGTGCAGACATGTGAATGGTTTTTACGTGGAGGATAAGCTTTCCAGTTGAAGCTGAAACCGTTCTATGTAGATTTAACTTTTCATTCTAAACACTTATTGTATGCATTAATTTGCAATGTTTGTTTATTGAGTGAATTAAATGAACAATAAAATGAAATTAAACTTTAATATTGTTGCACACCATGACCGTAACCATTGCCCTCCCCAATTACTTCCAGTGAAAGAGACCAAGGCAAAGCGCAAAAGGAAGCTGATTGTGGACAGTGTGAAAGAGTTGGACAGTAAGACCATCAGGGCTCAGTTGTCTGACTACTCTGATATTGTCACCACCCTGGACCTTGCCCCACCCACCAAGAAACTCATGATGTGGAAAGAGACTGGAGGTGTGGAGAAGCTTTTCTCTCTGCCTGCTCAGCCATTGTGGAATGCCAGGCTCCTCAAGGTAACAAATGCTTGTCATAAATATTCACACATTTGTGGGTAAACATGCATATCCTCAGAAGTTTCATAGACTGTCAGACTGAAATCACTCAAGCACTGCTGTCACGTGCAGAACGGTAACAAGGAAACCACACGTGAGGTGTGATTCTCCAAGTAGGTCAGCCTCAGATGTAACGGGAGCGAGTAGATTTATAACATTTTGTTTTCATTGTCATTCTGTTCAGGTTGTGGGATTTAAAAATGAGAATGCTGAAGGAACAGGAGGTGGAGGAAGTGATTGGTTTTGCTCTTTTCTGTGTCCTTTCACACCCACATGTTACTGCTGCTGAATACTGAATGGAGAACATGCTGGTGCATAATTTAGAAGTTTCCTTTTGTCTGTCATCAGTCCTCCTTACCAGTTTTTATTGTGCTGTTGACTTTGTCTAAAGTATTAAAAATGAATGAATTAATCATGTTAAACTTATCCCTGCCAGATGTTCACACGCTGCCTGACTCCTCTGGTGCCAGATGAGCTGAGGAAGAGGAGAAAGGGTGGTGAAGCAGACAGTCTGGATGAGTTCCTCAAAGAGCTGGAGAACCCAGAGGTGCCTAGAGAAGATGTCACGAGTCGGCACACGGATGTTATTGGTAATTTGTGTAGACAAGTTATTAGTTGGATGAATGAAATGAGACTGGTGGCAGAGGTCTTAGCTAAGACCACTGGCCAAAGTCTATGGAAGTTGTTTTTATGGTTTATAAAAAATCTCTGCAATATGTCCCACAGACCAGACTATCATGGAGGAGCCCAGTATGCTGGCAGCCTCTGCAATGGAGAGCAGCAGGACAACCTTGAATGAAACAGTCATGCCTCCTCCCTCAACCCCACGTGGTGTCAAGCGCAAGACCATTGACAAAGAGAGCAGCCTTCCTGTGAGTGCATGTACCCATGAAAAAATAAATATGGTCCATATGTCGAACCAAATTTGCTCAGCAATCAAACAAGGGGAAAACGCGAATATAATTAAATCTGAACTTGGTCCTGATATATTTTTGTCCTGCTTTTCCTCCTTCAGATGGCTTCCCTGGAACAACAGCATCAACAGGTGGCTGACCGTTCTATTCTGTCTCAGAGGTTAGACATGCCTCAGGTGGATCTCCCCCCAGAGGAGAGCAGTGTTAATCTCACCCAACTTGTCCCAGAGCTTGACCTCCTTGGTGAGAAGGGAAAAGACAAAAAGGACGACAGCGATGAAGAGGAGGTGAGGGGAGATCTGTCAGTTTAACAACTGCCAAAAATGCCAACAAATGGCAAAACCTAATGGTTGAAGTCCTCTCGTGCTATTGAGCGATTTTTTTTATTGGATGACTGATGTATGACATGTTTTGCTATGCAAACCTGGAACAGATGATGATGATGTTTTTTGTGTTCTATAGGAAGAGGAAGGCCAGGCTGGAGATCAGGATCAGGAGGAGAAGAGATGGAACAAGAGAACCCAGCAAATGCTTCATGGCCTCCAGGTAGACTAGCTCTTAAAGATTAAGATTAATGCATTCTAATTATGAATGCTATGGAATAATGAATTGTGCTAGACAATGGTGGTTGTCATTTTTGTCTTTCAATTGCAACAGTTTTTTGTAAAGGTTTAAATAAACGCATTGTATTGTAAGATTGCATAAGTAAGTTACTGTCAAGCACTCAAGGATACAAGATGGTTCATAGGCTAAGATTTTGTGCTTTTGTCCCTACAGCGCGTCATGGCTAAGACTGGTGCAGACTCTGTTAGCCTGCTTGACTTGTGCCGGAACAACAACAGGAAGCAGGCAGCTGCCAAGTTTTACAGTTTCCTGGTCCTCAAGAAGCAGCAAGCCATCGAGGTGACCCAAACTCAGCCCTACAGCGACATCATCGCCACAGCTGGAGCTAGATTCCATCTTATTTAGACATGGGTGGACAGACAAACACTCTCTTTGCAACAGGCATACTTTTTTTTTTAAAATTACTCAAGTTTTTGCCTTTTTATTTTTTCCTGTCGGCCCATTTTTTTTTCCTGGGGAAGGGGAGGGAGTAGTGGGGAACGGGTTGGAAACTTATAAAAGGATTTTACTGTACGTGAGATGGAATCATGCAGTATTCTTGGTTCAAATGGAGTGAGGAAAAATGTTTAACAGGTATATTTATAATGCAACCTTTTTCAGTCACCAATTTGTAAACTTTGCTTCATTTTATTTTGTAAGTTAAATTTCTATTGTCTGCTCATTCCATAAGTTTTGTACCAGTGCCCCTCTTGCGACTGAGACATTTAGATAAAAAGCCCCAGTATTTTCTCATGGAATCCTGTGTTAACTCTACATGTTCTGGAAAGGTACTGTTTTATTGCTCAGAAGTGTGACCTCTCCCATCGTGTCCTTGTTGCACTTGTTCTGTAATAAACAAAAAGCTAAATCTGTCAAAAAAGAAAAGGTAAAACTTGCCTGGTATGTTTCAGGTGTATTATTCAGCCAGTTTATCAATTAAGTTTTTATGTACACTTTTTGTACCTTTTTACGTTTATGCTTATTCACCCTTTTGCATTATGTAACTAGGTAATGTACTTGTTACATTGAGTTCACTATCCCACCTTTTTAGTCTTTGGGTA
>JAVQJX010001114.1:0-14310 GCA_036025115.1 Ambassis agassizii | reverse complement strand
CCAGGCTGTAAACATGTTGATTTCTGCTGGACACGTTGGACATTTTAACATGGGAGTCTATGAGGACTGACTCACTTTTGGAGCCAGACCCTAGAGGCTGCAGGGGGAACTACAGGTTTAAACTGACTTCAATGTGGAACAACTACATAAATGTAGCTGGTCCTTTATAATGCAGTGAAAATAATTTGATGGATTAATGAGTTTGGAGGTGTAATATGAGCCTCCTACATCTTAGTCTTTGGTAGCTTTGTTTAGAGCTTCTGAGAGCTGAGCCGAGCTGCTCTGTGTCTCAGCGGTCCGGTCTGTGGCCTAGTTTCCCCAGTTACCCGGTCTCTAGAGACCAGGGGCAGTGAGTGTGAGAAGAGACGAAGAGGGAGGGAGAGAGTGAGAGGAGGAAGCAGAGGAAACGAGAGAAAGACACAATCTGTGGCAACCATTGAATCCCATTTGTAATGTTTGTGAAACCAGCTGGAAATGCTTATCCTGTGAGGAGGAGGAGGGGGGGTGGGGGGCTTTTGTCAAAGGGAAGTGCTCGCCGGACCGTAGGGAAGGCTAGACCACTGAACATACATCACACACACAGTTTTTGTGTTGCAGGAGGTGATAAAAGAAAGCAGGGCCGGGCACAGCAATGTTTACTTTCAGCTTCTGTTTCCCCCCTACGAGTCCCAGTCCCACAGCATTTCATTTTCTAGAGACTCCTGCGCTGCGCCAAGGCGGTGTGTTGTTATTTGGTGCCGTAAAAACATCTCTTCAGAGAGCTGTTCTCCACTCAAATATTTATTGGCCCATCAAACGCTGAGTGATATCTTCTTTTTTTCAGATGCTCACCCCTAACTGAGAAGACGTGCTGAGTGTATGAGACGGGATTTTTGGGTTGTATTGAGCTTAATGACTGAAGCTGGAGGGTTCAGAGTGTGTGTGAGAAGAGGGTGAGTCAGGGGCTTTGCTGACGTCGATATACTTGATGCTCACTTTGCAAAGCTTCATCTCTGATGCTGAGTGTGTGTGCTGACAGAATAGGCGGAGGCTGTCGTGTTATTACGGGAAGCTCACATGCTTGCAGGGGGTTGTTTTCATGTCTTGGATGCCAGCTGTTGTTTTATTTGTCTCTTAAATGATGAAGACGTGTTCAAACATGGCGTTCTGTTCATTTGATGATTACATCAGCCCAGATGAGAGCATGTGTGTGGGCATCATGTGTGGCGTGGACTGCACTGGCTCATGGGAAAAGGATCCAAACATCATTGTTCAGTTTTTCTTTCCATGTGTGTTTTTATGTAATGAAGATCGTGAGGAAAATGTGAAAGAAAGTCACCTGCAGCTCTCTTTATGAGATCAGTAGATATTTAGAGAAACTAGCTAAAAGGTTATTACATTCAGACAAGCTGAATTAGCATGACGATATTCTTCTTCTTCTTCAGCACTGAATGATTTGATGTGTTTGAGCTTGTGTTGAACCACGTTTGGTTTCTATTGGCCAACATGTAAAAGAGCAAATGTGACTCAAAATTACTAAATTTAATGGGGGCCTCTTTTGGTTAAGGTGTAACCTGCCTGTGAGTGTATAGTGGACCAGATTTGGCCCACTTATTTGGCCCGCTTGTGGCTCAGATGTGGACCACTCAAGAGCCACCATTCCACGGTATAAGTGTGCCAGATTTCAGCTCCGAAGTGAGCTAGTTTTTGACCAATTTTGCTATCTTGACCTGACCGTGGGCATGCTGAGCTTTAGCTCTTCATAGTTGTCTGTCTTTGTACAATCCTATATATTTGTGCCGTTGTTCACTGAAACCAGGAAGTGCTGGGAGTTAAACGATTAACGAGAGACCTACATCTCTAGTGATGACTTGCAGCGTGACAAGGAAGTCAAAGGGTTCACAACACTGTCAGTGACCTGCATGGGTATATCTGTCAAACCAGTTTTTAGTCTGGTGCCCCCATGACCTGCCCCCAGAGAAGCAGAAGACAAGAGATGTATAGATGGACCATCTTAAAGAATTAGTACTTATAGTGCATTCAGGGAACTGCGCTTTGTTTTCAGTGTGAGCAGCACACCTCCATCTTGGGCCTGAGCACTGCACTCATTACAAGTCTGTCAGCTGTCCCATATAAAAGTGCTGATGGATTCACAAATTGCAGTTTCCTGGAAATCTTACGGTCGCATGTTGCTTTATAGGCAGGATTTATGTACAAAAAATGATTTATGTGACCTTGCCTGCCTTTGCTGATATAAATTGAGTTCCTCTGGATTGTTCAGGTTGAAAGTGTTGTCAAAGAGGCTTCAGAGGATGTTCCTGGTGACGGGCATGTTCTGATGATCCATGGTGTGGGCCTGGTGTGCGGCTGATAAAGGGCACAGTGAAACAGGAGGGTGGGGGGGGGGGGGGGGGGTTCACACACGTCCAGCCAAAACCCTGTGAATGAAGTTGTGGTACAGTTTGTGTTGGCGTGCTGGACGGCAGTTTTATTGTCCTTTGTTCACACAGTCTGAGAGAATAACTGACCATATTAGACTATATTTAGTGGCTCTGTGTGGAAAGACATGACTCCCATGCAATGAATTTTTTCCATCCTGACTTTTTGTAGTCTGAAAGTATACCGTCTGTCTGTTTTATAGGTTACTTTAAATATAGTAGTTTAGGCGGGGTTGGCTGCAGCGTTTAGTGGCGAGGCCCCACCAAGCTCTCGGTTCTTTTGCTTTCTTCTCTTGAACACGACGAGGCTGCATCCACGGCTTTCCTCCGAAACTGTAAGTCTCATTCTGTTTCTTATGTCGGCAGACTCCTTGAGGAGAAGCAGAAGGGAAAATAAAACGAGCTGTAAACTCGACATGAATATTCATAAACCGTTTCAGACGAACATGATGAAATAATTAGAGGTCCAATTTGTTCCATCGTTAGAATTCATGTTTCCGTCCTTGCTTCTGAGCATGAATAAAAGTTTTTCTCAGTGGGGGAAAATCAGGAGGTCTTTTTTTTTCTTGCTATCTGGGACATTCGAGCCCCCCAAGCCTTTTGTGTATGTGTGTGTTTTCCCTCTGTGTTTTCTTTGTTTATGAAGCAGTTTTTAGAAAGCTTTGAAAGGAAGGTTTGATGTGTGACAAATGGAGACTTGAGTGCTGAAGAAAGAAAAACTTGATTAAGCTGTCAGACACGTTTTTTTACTGAATGTTTCTGAGCTGATTTAAAGGTTCTGCTTTGTAAGAATAAATTAAGATAAACATGTATTTATTCCCAGTGTGTGAACAGTCTGTAACTGAGACTATGGCTCACTGATGACATTAGCTAAATGCTAATAATTCAACACACTGCAAGAAAATGAAAGGATAACGGCAGATATTTGATCAGGCCACCAAAACGACTAGATTACTGTGTAAAATTAGTAGCTAATGCTACAGTGTATGGGTATGTTACAGCTAGCTGACAAAGCTGCTTATCATTAGCATGTATTAGTGGATGATGAAAACTAATTTCTTGAAGTTGATCTAGTTGTTAAATTGGCCAACCAAACCAGTGTGATGCTAGCTATTATGCAGGCTTATTCGTTTATGTTAGCATTAGCAAGTACTAGTGGATGGCAACAATTTTTCTCAATGTCCTATGCTAACTTGGCTCGCTAAATGCAACTAGATGTGTAAGTAAAAAAAATAGCAAAATGCAGAAAAACTTCTCCTGCAGCTAATTAGCTTGTCTTTACATTTAGCTGACGTTACTGCAAACAGCAGCAAATCAATGCTAATCAGTTAGCCAGTTAGCTATCTGCCACCAGATAACTTACAAACAATGGCTCGATAATATAGCTACACTTTTAACCCACAGGAGTAGCAATGAGTTTCACTGATCCACTCTGACTGTGTTTTGGTTGCGATAGCATTAGCAAGATTGCAAGCTAATATATTAACAATACAAAATCAAAAATCCACAATGGGCGAAAACAAAACAGCTCCTGGCGTCAGGGGATTTGAAATCAAGACTACCCCCACTTTTCTTCTGAATGCAGATTTTGTAGCTGTATCAATCCAATGATCGGATATATGATCATATGTTCCGTTAGCATAAATGTAAACCGTATGTAGGGGATGTTGTTGCCAGTATTACTTATACTGTATTACTTACACTAGTATTACTAGTTTTTGTTTTGATGGCCTGAGGTTTTGTTCCAGTTGTAGTTTCTTTCTAACAGCTTCGTGATCACGGAGGAGTTTTCACCCATATTTCAGCCTTCATTGTGGAATAGCAGAAATGCCTCATTGGTCCAGACATGCCTGCTGTGCAAGAATGTCTTGCAGCAATCACAAGTTTTATCTTGGATTTCTCTGCAACTGGAAAAAAAAACATGCAAGTTGTTGCAGTGAGTGTGCTGCTGCTGTTGTGATAATGCCTCATCATGCTCTCCATCTTATCTATGGAATTATTTAATTGGCAGACAGATTATTTCCTAACTGACATGTGAGTGAGTCATTTCTGTTCCACGGACGTTTGATTGAGGGCTGCTTCTTAGCGCTCACGACTGCCTGCAGTGAGTCACCTCATGCTGACTTATTTTAGTTGGACTGCATGAGTGTGTGTTGTGAAAAAAATGAAATAATGAAAGTGTAATTACAGGTAAATCAGGAGATGCTTGCAGTTGGATTTACCCTGAGAAGAGCAGCAGTAGCAGCACGGTTATAATTTACTGTCTGCGTTTTGGGAGTTTATTTCGGTGTCTGGAGGGCATTAGGTTTAAGCTCGATATTTTGGGCAGACTGTGGATGGTTGTCGGTTGTGTTTTCCACTGTGGTTTTTGCCATCTCATACCCATCTGCTTCTGGGGTTTGGATCATTTCAGTGAGCCTGACTACTATCACACACTTCAGCTCGGCACAGATTTGCTTCTAAGCAGCCCAGAGGCATGATGGGAGGATGATACTCTGGCATACCGTTGAGGTCACAGGAGTTTATAGAGCGTGCACACACACACACACACACACACACACAGTCACACAAAGTGCAGTAAGTTCCTCATGGAAGCTCTAATGTGCACTAATATTAGTTTATCATGCAGACAATGAGTCGATGTGTTGGTTGCATAGTGACAGGAAGTAAGCAGTAAGTTGCTAGCATTTAGCATGCTAATTAACCCTCACAGCAGTTTCTGTGACCAAATGTTTTCACTCCTGTAAACTGAAATATGTTTTTTTTAGAGCTAGCAAGCATGTTTACTAAAAAAAAATATTTCTGCTCACAACACCTGTAGAAAGCAGTTTTTACAGAATCTTGTTGGAAATTGTTTATTTTTTGGCAGATTTCTTTTCTGTGTTACACATAGATTGAAGCAGTTTTGGTGAATGTTAGATAAATGTTAGATTTGAGAATAGTTAGTGTATGTGATGCATTCAAGGACCCAGCGGAATTTGAAAGAATTCAGAATGATTTTGAAAAGTGTAATAAAAAACATACACTTCTTATCAGAGGGTTAATATCAGGCACAAATGACTGCTGAGGCTGAAGGGTTTGTTTATAGAGGATTCATCCCCTGTGAGCCATGAATATCTGCATCTAATTTTGTGGTATTAGCAAGATAACAAGTCCAACAAAGACGCATCCTCTGTGCACCATGAATATTGATTGCATTTAAATTACATCTGCAATAATTATTGTATTGGAGGCAAACAGAAGAGGATGTATCTTCAGGGGACTATGAATAACATCAGATCATGAATAAAATGGCGGAGAAGCTTGTTACAGTGGACACTGATCCCAACATCCTGGATACGAGTCTGTAAAGTTCCAGCTCCACCTTCATTTACAGACTTTTGATGGCCTCACAGATGGACTTATTGTGATGTTTGGTTTCAGGGTTGTGTGCCTATAACGTGTGCCTATAACATGTACAGACATTCCTGCCAAGACAAGTCTTGTTTCTGCCGCTCTTATCATTTAGGTAAACTCTCCCATCAGTGTGTTCTAGTATGCACCAACAGCAGAGTTATTTTGTGCCATAGAAGTCTTTAACATAAAGTTCTTAGAGACGCTTCTCTCCTCTAAGTGAAGCTTCATTAATGAGCTCTGAAGAGAGACTCGCATGTTTATGTTCTGCTCCAGAAGTCGCACAGACACTTGGAGACAGTGGAAGGTTTTTTTCTTTGTGAGTTTGTAACTCCGGGGAGTTCATTTTCATTGCAACGAATGCCAGAGCTAATCGCTGTGGTGACACCCCACTGTGCAAACAACAAGTTTTGTCAGCGTAGTATGACAGTAGCAGCTTCTGGATGCCAGTAGCTGTGTGTTTGCATGAGAGTGAACATGCTGCGGTGGCTGCTGGCCAGCAGGAGCAGAGGAGGGAAACACTGTGACTTTATTTAATGTGAAACTTATATATGAGGCAAAGTCGATCGTTTCTGTGCTCAAGTGGATTTCTATTAGCGCTGCGGAAACACTCAGCTGGGTGACAACATTGTTTTATTGCTTTATAATGGCTGTTTCAGCTGAACGCCTGCCAGATGTTTGCAGCTTTGAAGTGCTTTCCCACCAGAAAATGTATAGAAACACAGTTTATAAAGGCACCAACAATAGAAACATACATACAGACGCTCTATATTAAAGTCAATGGGTGAAAACAAAACAGCTCATGGTGTCAGGGGGGCTCAGAGAGACCTCAGATTCCTGCCTGTACCCACACCCTTCTTCCTGAATACTGACTTTTTCCCTGAAAAACTCTCACCTAAACACAAATAGATGAGATAGTTTAGTTGATTAAACAATTGTTTTTATTTTAGGGGAACTGTTGCATCCGTGATTAAAAAAAAAAACCAATAAGACGCATCTAAAGGGAGAAGCAGGCACTCCAAATAATACATCTAAACAAATGTTTTTGTTGTTATCTTTAGGTTTGTTTAGTTGAAAAATCTTCTTGAGGTCTCCATCAGCTGGCTGTCTGCTGAACAAACCGAGGTGTCCCCGATATCCCATACCTCCTTCTTGTCTGCTTTAATTAAAAAAAATTCTTTTTACTCCCTCATTAAGCCAGCCTCATGTTACCTAGCAGCTCCTGCACTCTGGTGGTTTGACCGTCTCTCCATCAGCAGCACCTGCTCTTAACGCCTTGATGAAAATTTCCTCTTACCTTGGTTATCTGCGTTTCATTCGATTAGAGCTGATGGCGGCATCACTTACTGCCTCTTGACGCACAAATGGACTCTATCTCAATCTTATCAGGCCTCTCAGGGGCTGCTGTGCGGCCAAGGTAAAGGCCGGCGGGGTCAGCATGCGGCTGAAGACAGAAGGATGACTTCACCATCCAACCTGATGGAGTTATGAGTGTGACTTATAAATCAGAACACGTTAGACTGTGAATTATTTTATTGACCTCACTGCTGACAGAATAATTGATTAAGACGTCATAAAGCTTATCCAGCACGTTTTGATCACAACATCAGTTCATACCAGACCTGTTTCTGCCTTATAAGATTCCCAGAGAGTTCAGGAAGTCCGGACACTCGGCTGTTCTGGTGCCTGACTTCCTGTCTTCTCGATCTTGGTGCAAAGTGATGTGTCTTCCACAGCAGCTTTCGTTATGCTTGCATTACGTGTCCGTGTAAATCCAAGGATAGTGTCATATCATTGTGATTGGATATTTTAGTTTTAACCCCTTGTGCCCTGAATGGCCTCTGACCTTCTAACAGTTAGTCTGATGAACTGCAGCTCTGATTCTATCATTGTTTGGAAGCTATAAAATTAGGTCAGTCCGTGGGGGCTTGGTAGGTTGGCAACTTGGCAACTTCAAGTCCAGCCATGTGGAGGTGGACTGGTAGCTGGAGAGGTGCCAGTTCTTCACCCCAAAACAAAAACAAACAAAACAAAAAGCAGCTTGTAGTGCCGGCCCACACTCTCCACTCTGCATGGGTTTGGTGTGTGTGAGTAATTACACTATATAAAAGAAAGTGTTCGCACTAACACTCACTCCTCACATGAGACCAGCAGTGACCAGTCTGATGTGCAGCTTTCTGTTTGTGCTGCTTCCATAGAGGAGCAAGACTTAATGCTGCAGTGAACACTGACTGAACATGTGGCAGATGTCTGCGGGTAAAGGGATTAAAATGAAGCTAATAAAACAGGAGTTTTAAGTGTCTTGTCTTTCTTTTCTCTGCAGGTGTATCTCATCAATGTCACCTACTCTGACAACACCTCCCACATCATCTACAGAAGATACAGCAAATTCTTTGACCTACAGGTAATCCTCCCTCACATCTCTATGTGTGTGTCTGTGCTCGCAGCTGCAGCAGGTCTTCCCTGTAAAACCCACACCTCGTCGCCTCAATGAATCAATGTGTGTGATAGTAATTGGTCGGGGAGTCGGGGAGATGTGGTTTGTATTCCTCAGTCTCGCAGCCTTGCGTCTCCACCCGTCCCTCTCTCTGCACTCCTGTTTTTTTTCTTCCTCTCATCCCTGCCTTGCCCTCAAAACGTCAGGGAGCTGAAAGGCTTTTTTTATAGTACAAGCAAGAAATCCACACGGAAGTCAATTTCATGTACCATGCTTCATCGCGGGTCGCTCTTAGATTCTCTTGCGTGGGCTGCTCTGATTGGTGGCTTCTTTAAATAGTGTCTTTTTTCTTGACTTGCTCGGATGCTCGTGTTTTAAGTGTCAAGTTCTCTCTTCAGGACTATTTATGTTGGAATGAAGCAGGAGTTTCTGGCAGTGTTGTGTTGTGTGTACAAGCTGATACCATATGTATATTGCAGCAGAGGTCAGGTCACTTGTGAATATAAAAGGGCTGTAGTGAGAGAGTTACAGGGGGCATGTCTCAATAGCAGCAGTGTGCTGCTGCAGCAGGAAATGATGTTTCAATCAGAGCCCCTCTGAAAGGTCCCATTGATGACCAGTGGGGCAGTGAGAGCAGGAAAAATAGACTCTCCTCTCCCTGAAACTGATTAGTCCCAACATGGAAGAACAGTGGAATAATAAACAGGGAAAAGAATGGCGACGTATGCTTTTAAATGGTCTGCAAGGAAACTAATGAACCTTAATGGTTCATGGATGGTTTGGCACAAAATGAGTGCCAGTCAGCTGCAGAAGGAAGATTGATTTTGTTGGGTTTGTTAGATGGTGCAGGGCAAAGGTCACCTGAGGTCATTATTGAGCTTTCAAACAAAGGAGGAGCTCTCAAGTTTGGATTCTTTTATTGTGAAAAGTGTTAAAATAGCAAATTCCTGAAAAACAAGGGTAGCAGCTATTCACTCAGCAGCTAGCTTATTAGCATGCTAACTTAAGCGCTCATTGGATGATTACACACTAACACCGCTAACTCTGATTCTTCCTTTGTGGTTGCACAGAGCACACTAGTCTCTGCACTGACTCACTCACCCAACTAGTGGTTGCAAGTGGTATTACAAGCGAGTGTAAAATAAGAGGTGGTCTGCAGATAAAAGTGAGTGTAGAATAAAACTCCATTATATCCAGCAGCTAGCTAGTTAGCATGTTATTTTTAAAAGATGTGTCTTGTATGAGGCTGAGTTACATTTTTAAACACAATTTTAATCAAATGTACTTCAGTGCACGTCCGCTCTTCCTGGATGTTTCCATTTGCACTGTGACACTCATGAATAAAACCACCAGCTTTCTAACACTCAGTAATCCTCCGTCTCTGCTGGAATATGGACTGAAAGTAAAGTTCTTTCTGCCGGCTTTTGATCTCGCTCGCCAGCTTTGATGCTGCCGTTTGATCTCATTGTTTTTTTCGAGAAACCTGGAGCCCCTCCTGTCCAAACATTTATCAGCTGCAGAGACCCTGCTGCTCCCAGCAGCCCCGCTAACCCCGGAGGAGAGCAACACGGTCGGCCCCTCCAAAAACTGACGGAGAGCGGTTTAACCAAAGCTTTGGCAAAGACCGCTGGGGATTCTGAGACGGTTTCTTAGTAATAACCAGAGCTGACTTCTTGGAAACGTTCTAGGCTGCCATCCAAACGAGAGGGGCCACAGATGTTGCTTTGAACGACTTTTTTTTTCAGGTTTTTGTTCTGGAAAGTGACTCTTTCTGTTCTGTGAGGAATGCATGGTCAGTAAAGCGTACACTCTTTGATGTTTGAGGTGTTTGATATGCTGTACTGACCATACAGTGTTGTTTCTTTCTCTCTGTACGAGCCTCAGAAAACCTAGCAAACGTCACAGCTGCAGCTTCTCCCTGCACACTGTGGAGAATGTGTTAAGACAAAAATAATAGCAGCAATATCAAAGCTATTTAGCGGCAGTATGTGAACACAGAAGTCATTTACAGATAACACGATCCTGCTGGGAGCATTTTTCTCTCCACTTTAATCCCGTTAAAGATCTGTATCTGTAGAATTTGGATACATTAATGTGCATTAATCGATTTTTATTGCCAAAGTGGGCACACACTGCACTGTGACTTCCTCACAGCCGTTTTCTACTAAAATACTTTCACAAAAAGCCTCAAAAAGACATTTCTGCTCCATGTGACTCTAACCTGCCTGCTAACGGAGATAAAATACTTGTTACCTCATGTAGCAACGTTTAAAAAAAATGATCAACTAGCCATTTCTTTCCCTGATCTGGATACTAAATGGGCTAGCTTGCTAAAGCTACAAAGTCTAGCTGAGCTTAGCTAGCTTAAGTGCTAATGTCTTTTCACAGGGTGATTGGATGGGAAAGAAAACTTTGAAGCGGAGAGTCGCCGGTTCAAGTCCAGCCCTGGACACATAGAGTTACTGCTGAGGTGCCCTTGAGCAAGGCACTGAACCCTCCACCTGCTCGGGGCTGCCTGTGGCTTCTGTAATTTCCCTTCGAGCATCAATAGAGTATGATTCTATTTTATTCTATTCTATTTGTAGTTAAACTGTCTGAATGCATATACACCTGTGTGCTTGTTTCTGGCTGTAGCTGCAGTTCACCAAGCGGCCACAGCTGTCACTGTTAACAAGGGTTTTCTAAATCATGGACAAAGTACCACCTCTCTGTCCCTTTGTCGTCATCTTTCCACACACACACACCTGCCACATTACCCCATAAATCTTCCTTGTGAAAACGGAGAACACTGCGCTACTTCTTGTCTGTTTGTTGATTTAAGAACAGCTCATCTTCCTCACCAGGATGTGAGCGTCTCTTCCTGGCTGGTCTGATGCGGTTCCTCTCAGTCAGACCTGACTAATGAGTCAAACTGTGGACTCGTCATAAACCATGGCGGGAGTCGAAGGCTCAGGTCAGGCAGAGGCCCTGAGAGGAAGGATTATGATGATGATGATGATATTGAGGCAGAGGAGGACGGTGATGAAAGCTGGAACAGTAATGAGAATGACAGCAACACTGTGATGATTAAGATTCAGGCTGCGGGTGCTGACGACAGCGATGATGCACATGGGAGGAGAGAGTTTTGTGGTCTGGTTTCTTCAGGGTCACAAAGAGGCGTTCAGCTGTGAGGAGTGGGTGACTGTGCCCACTGTGGGTGTCCTTGGGCCCTGAGCGAAGTTTTTTAGTGTATTTAAAGCCGCGGCATGGCTCACCATCTGAAAGAAGGACACGCTCTGACTCACTTTACAAGTTTGTATTCAGTCTGCACGCGTGTACACAAGCCCTCCTCTGCTTCTTCTTCCTCTTCCTCCCTGCGGCAGCTGCATATTTAGTTCATGGAGATTTCACTGCTACGTCTCTTCAATTTTTATTAGAGTGTTTTGCTCTCAAGTCTGATATTGGATCCTTCTTAGCGTCACGGGTGCTAGCAGCAGGCCATCAGCTAACTTATATTCAGCACAGCAAATTATACAGCAGCTGTGGTCAAATCGCTTAAAAGGAAGGTCGCTGCATTGAGAATCTCTCTGTGTTTGATGGAAACATATGTCGAGACCACAAAGAATTATCGCTATGCCGTCCTCGAGGACGAATAGCTGAATAGCCTGCTAGCTTAGCCGCTTTGTCCTTGAGGTGCCTGTAACTCAGCTGAATGAGGGAGTCCACTGTTTCAGGATAAAGGCCTGTTTTACTTTATTTATGTGTGTGAGTGCCAGAGAGAGAAAAAGAGAGAGCGGGGAACATTTTTTAGCTGAGAGGCAAAGGAAGGACACCTACATGCCAAACACTGCAGCCCTTCTTATGACTTATACAATCAGGCACTTGACAGGACGGCTCAGGCCAGGTCCTCACAGGGAAGTATGCAGTGTTTCCCACAGCCGTGGTGAAGGGATCAGGAGCGTGGGCTAAATTTAGGATGAATGAGCACAGTTGTGGGACATTTCCACGCTCAAGAAAAAAAGAAAAAAAAACTCCCGTGTGACTGAGGACGAGGCTGAATGTGAGAAAAAGAAAATGATTTTTAAAAAAAATCTTTGCTGCAGAATAGCTCATGTAGTAGTCGCTAAAACCAAAATAAAGACAAAAAGCTCAAATCAGGCCTGCATAATGTTTGAAATTTACATTACTACAACTAAGTGGGTACATGGATCTTCATCTCTCATCAGATTATAAAGAGAAAATACCACAACAGGATATCAGAAATGTGGAAATAAGATCCATAGAGGACCTTTAAGCATCTTTAAGCTGCCTGTTTTGGTTTAGCGTTAAACTTTCTTTGAAATTTTCCCAGAAGAAGCACTGTAACTGACTCTGTGCTCGCAAACAAACAACATTAGCATCTAGCTGTTTAGCATTAAGATGCTAAAGAACCAGGTGTTTCCCTCATGAGTCAACCAAAGTTGAGCTATAGAGTGAAAGACGGATTCGAGTAAGACATATGACTGCTAATTCTGCTAATAATTATACTGCCCCCTTGTGGTACCACGGATACTGTCGTCCTGGTAAATGGTAGACAGTTAGCTGTTGTTGTAAGCCTGCTTCAGGCTGCTTCACCGCTAGAGTAGAGGTGAGTTTCTTCATCATGAACGAACGACACTTCCTGTTTCAGTGAACAGTGGAGACAGAGAGAGAGTGTATGTCGTCTGTACTTAACGGCAAGGTGCATGTCAGGGTTGAACATCGACGCAACAGAGAAGAACTATAAAGTATGAAATTTTACAGATAAGGACAACAAAATGGCTGCCAGAGGAGGGCGAGCATAGTAGGCATACTGTCACACTTTGCTATGTAGTGGCTAGCTCCAACCAGCTCCAGCCAAAAACTGGCTGCAGCATTGCGTTTAGCATCTCTGAATTTCTTATCTTCATGCAGTGTAGTGTACAGTTAATCAGTGGTCAACAGTTTTGACTAACCCAGAAGTTAGCATCTTTCCTGTTTTGCTATCGAATCAAAGGCAAACCAAAGGCAGTGATTTCAGGACTGAGTGAGATTTTAAGTGTGTGTGGAGAAGAGGAGGAGGCCTCTGCATGTGAAGGCACGACAAAGTGTCAGTCATGGATTTTCTCCTCTAAATGTCAGAGCATGTTTAGGCGTTTGTTGCTGCCGTCTTGACGTTGATTACATTCATCGATGACATCCAGACTCTCCTGGTTTGTTTCCTGTGTTTACTCTGCTGCCTGTTATCTGTGGCAGCTGACAGACTTCCGTCATCGCTCTCCATCCGTCTCCGTCTTGTTTATCTTCCTCTCCTCTCTGTGCTCTGCTGGTCAGCTTTCTGCCTGAGGTCTGAGATAGGAGGGTCGATGAAAACTTCACACTGAGCTGTGAAGAGGCTGCTGAAGGTTTTCTTCTTGTTCACTGCCTATGTCTCCTCTGCCTTTGTTTGCCAGTCAGAATTCCTGCTCTGCTTTTGTGTCATTTTCTGAACAGCCAGATGTTCCCAGCAGCTTTTCATGCAGCGCAGACAGCGAAAGAAGAACAGTGATCTTTACATCTATATTCAGCTGCAGATGTTACTGATGTGCAAAAATGTTAATGTTTATCTGATGAAAGACACAAACAATAGGAGTGACAGGAAAAGCAAAATATTATAGATCAGAGTGAGCTCTCCTGTCATTGCTGCCCATCTTTGTAAATTGGATTTGAATTCATGGATATAATGAGTTTAAATAGCACAGATGGGTGCCCAAATAACCCACTTGGCATATTTTGTGATTAATGACTGTAAATATAAATAAGTATGCCATAGAATATTTCTTATAAGGGCACTGCCATCTTGGAAAAAGATGTTGTGCAATAGAGAAGTAAAGAAGCCTCATCAGCTTCATGTCCCACTCCTTTCTTAACGTTTGATGTAGCTTACCTGCTACTCTGGCTGCTAAATGTGAGATTGCTTCCTCTTTTTCTCAGTAACTAATTAAACACAAATGTACAGAAGAAAATGTGCACCTGAATGCACATTAGTGTGAAGAAACTGGCTAAAAAGCAATAAACAACCCAATGATCCAGATGTTTTGGGGAGCT